>JBBPLY010000007.1:28848-268108 GCA_038090035.1 Xerocomus nothofagi | reverse complement strand
AGAGTAGAGGCTTACAAACGATTCCATGGGATTTAGCGGGGGAAGCATCTGAGGCTGGGTCCAGTGCTGGGGGGTCTGCGACTGATGCGGGTGCTGGGGCTGTGACTGGTGATGTTGTGTCATTGAGCGCATTTGAAGTGGATGACTCGACGGATGGGAATGACCGGGAAGACGAGTGCTTGTGTGCATAGACGTGGCACCGCTGTAAGCAGAATCATAGCGGGTCGACTGATATGTAGGCATTTCGGGTATCATGGACAGGACGTTCGTTTGAGAAGGATGAAGTTGATATGGGTGTGAAGCACTGTAAAGTGTGAGGCTCTTGGACGAGATTCGCCAGAGAACGACACTTACAGTTGTCTACGGGCGAGTTCGGGGTCTGGGCCCAATGGAGGCACAAACGAGTCACTGAAAAAATATTGAATGCGTGTGGTTGAAAATGAGAGGTGTGTATACCTGTGGCGACGTGCTACTACAGGGGGTAGACCGTAATCCCCTTGGGGTCGCCGCGGCGGTGTGTTGTCGCGAGTGGGAGGGGTGGACGTCTCGGATAGACCAGAAGACTCTGCGGTCGAAGGCCGGCCATCGACACCACTCTCCTTCCGCGGTGCAGCCTTTTTCCGAGCGGGAACGCCCTCGGGCCAAGTGCACTGGACGACGGTGAGCGAGTGCCGAACATGGGGAGGGGTACTTACGTCTCGTTGACCATGGGTGCAGCGCATGCAGATGGGCTTGGTCTCGTCACACTGGGGTGGTGTCTAGCCTAGGCTGGGGGTAGGGCGGGCGTGCTCACCTTGATTTTTTTGACGCGACAGGTAAGACAACCGGTCTTGCTTCTGGTATACTTGGGGCGTTTCCTCTGTTGTGGCTCATTGCGAGGCTGGGGTGCGACTACGTGGACGTGACCACCGGTATGAGAGGGGGGGTAATAGTTGGCGGGGGGGATGTAGGCATTCACAGGGGTGGAGGGGCTGGAGGAAGCGAAGAGGTCAGCGGGGTGGACCAGGGGGAGTGGAGGGTACAAACTAAGTAATGCTATCAGCCATGGGGCTTATGATGGGGGGCAGGGTATCAGGAGACTGATCCTTCATTGTTTTATACTAGAACTTCTTCAAGGGAGAAGCAGGGAAGGTCAAAGGGTGGAAAATGGACGGGGACGACACCATTGTGACGGACCCGGAAATCGGCCTGGATCACTAAATTCAGATCTAAGGGTCGTGTTGCGTTGTAACAAATGGCATTTTCAGTCTGCCATAACAATATTTCGTATACGGAAGGTGGGGATTTTTTTTAATCAAATTTCCACACATGACTTCCACGTCAGGTTTCCTTGCGCGGTGTAAATATGTGGGAATAATATACAATATTCGACACGACGTACAGTGACATGGACGAGCTCGTTCCGCAGCAAGCCAGTGCGGGCATATTCGACGATCCCTGCCACGAGAGGCGGCGCTCCCCTATTAATACGCCGCCTTGCGCTTCGGAGAACCCCAAAACGAGTGATTTGTATGATTGATGGCGCACTTGCCCGCTTTAGGAAACCCGTCGGCGACATATCCCCCGACGTGACATGTCCCTGTCATGTTCACGTCCGCCATTGATTCGACACAATCGCCCCTTCCTGCATCCTCGTAACATGCGGGACTGCGGTAGACTATCAATTCAAACTCTCACTCCTCGTCCACCTTACCGTAATCAGAAACGCCCACATGTGAATGCCGCTATCAGCACCATGGTGCTCCGGTGTGATCCAGGACGCATGTAAGGTTTCACACCTCATACAGTCCACACACACCAGGTCCCCGTACCATCAATCATGTTTGTTCACGTACACACACAGTCTTTTCCAGCGTGTCTTCCGTCTCCACCCTAATCTCCATCCCCCGCGGCATTTTATATCATTTCGTCAGGCGTTCTCGCTGGCTCGTTCTCAATCAACGGCAGGTGCCACGATTCAACGTACCCTTGATTGCTCGGTCACCACTACCAGTCACCAAAATAATCGAGGCACTGCGCATTTTGACACAACCAATTTGATCGCCAGGCGTACTAATCATGGTTCGATCGACATCTTGGTCTGGTCTCATTCAGTTTTGATCTGACACGTCCTGTGTAGCATCGCATGCTCTCTCAACACTACGTTTAGTACATCCTTCAATAACACAACTCGCTGCGTGTACCGCTATCAGGCTTATGAGGACTTGTCCGTAAAAGTAAACCGTCAAAAAAAGAGACCCTTTTTAACAAGCTGCCTATTCAGATCATAATAATAACCAGCGAAAAAAAAATAGTAAATGGCCGCGATGCTTTTTCCCGTGACATCACCTTCCCGATGGGCTTGCCGAGCTAAGACCGGAGTCCAAGGTGATGTTCGTGTGAAGTCTCTCGATTCTTCAAATCCAACAATGTGCTGACATTTTCAGTCCTGGAAAACGTTCTTTCATACTTGTTTCTCAGGCAAGGACCCCTTTTCGTTGCTTGTGTAGCAAGATCACGTACACAATACAGTGTTCCCGTTTAGAACAACGGTCCGGGAAGTCGAAGGCAGGATTCTCTTTCTCAGGCTTTAGACTCATCAGCGCGAAGCCATCTCAAATATTTATTTCTTCACTCGAATCAAGGCTGGTGTTGACAGCGTGCGTACCCTTGTAACCCTTCGTACCTCCGCCGTCTGGAATTTTCCGGCGGTCTTTTGCCCAATGAGCACCAAGTGCGACCGTGTCGAAAACTAGTCTGGGGAACATTCCGTTATGATCTTTGATGCGCCACTGAACGTGCGAATAGTCTTTCAGTAGAACCGTTCCGTCTTCTCCGGTGGACCACAAAACCTACACAAGATTCTGTTTCATCGCTGAAGCGAAATGATTGGGTGGAGCAGAGCCTCTAGCTGCTCGCTGGGTTGAGTTCGAGATCCATCCGTTCGTTCAATGATCCTGCCGAAAGTCACCCTAGTTGGAGCATCGCTGTCAAGTAGCATAGCATTCGTCTTTTTGTTCCCTCAATGGGAAGGCTTCTCGACAGTTTGACGCTCCTTCAATACTAGGTTCCCCCGGCGGTTCCACGCTGTTCAGGGGCTGTACGCTGGCTAATCGTTGTATTAGCAAATGTCCAAGTGCCGGCCAGCACTCAGGGACACGTTCCAGCCGCATTAAGTGCTGATTGAGTTTGTGAGTGATAGGAAAAGATGAAACATGTATATTCACGGAAACCTGGGGAACGGAACACTGGAAGTGCCAGCAAACCCATCAGGACCGAAACAACCGACGACGGCGAACATGGAACACACAGCGACGAGACAGGTCGAAGGCCGTGGCTGTCTGGCACAACTCCATTTACTTCGACAAAGCGGGAGCCACGAATTTTGTCAGCGAGGGATGCTGAGTTACGAGGGCCCGCGATAAAGCCATATGAGATCCAACCTCGGCACTGTCTTCTCCACACATTTGGATGTGTCCACGGGCGATTGGGGGTTCGGAGCAATAGGTAGTGTGGTGAAAGGGTGGTGACTTCTGGGATATCAGGTGTCACATGACGTTCAAAGTCTCACTGTCAGGCTCCAGCTGGAACAACGTGATCGGTCGGCAGCAAGATGAAGCCCGTCGCCTTCCGGGCCCCCCCCGTCCAAGCGATTCGAGGATCGCGATCATCATGGTCAAGTTTAAAGGTGTCGTCGCTTGTTGCTCACTCGAAGTTGGAATGCCGCCCGGCAAATCTTCGCGGGATCGCTTACCATATTTTCAAAGAGTTCTTCTGCCTGGAGAGGCCTCACGAGCACTTACTACTTACCGTTTTGCACAGGACGAAGTCGCGGTGTCATTCACAGCTCCGTATACGGTATCTCCTTCCAGCTCTAGCCCACAGATCTCGATCATTGACAGTGTTGTACCTCTGACGCTGTGGCGCCGTACGTGGCGGAGGGCATCAGTTTTCCTCTGAACACGGTCCTGCCAGTCTGCTCGAAGTTTCTCAGTCAATGGATATGATCACCGTTTCTGTATGTCTTTTTTGTCTTGGCAGTCACTTGACTCACATTCATGGTGGCTCGGAATCACAAGGACAAGGGACTCCTCTTTTTTACGTGTTTCTCTGCGCCGTCTCCCGTACCGTGTTCGAGGAAATGGAGTGGCGATTACAAGCAACAGTGTCCAAAGAACAGGGATAAGTCGTCGATATACTTCAACTGCACTGGTTCCGCAGAGTATCAAGACTGGCCAAAAACTGAGGGTCCCATTCGTGGGACGAGTCTTGCCGCTTCTATCTTTGAATCCCTTCAACATCGGACAATAGATCCATCCCGATACAGAAAGGGTGTTTCGTTCCCGTGAACAACAAGCCATCTATAAACCCTCAGATGATAGCCCGTCGATCCTCGGGGGATCCCCCTAGCGCCACAACGATCAGAACAAGGATTGGTCACACTTATGGGATAATCCCGTCAAACCCTCATCGTTTCAAAGGATCGATCGTGGTGGTTGACATCCCTTGCGCGCGCCTTCCAATTGGGAGGAGAAGAGTCGTGGTGCAACTTGGTTGAGCAACCCCACCGATTAACGAGCCTATGGATAGAGGCGTGTAAATCCGCCTATCGCTTGCATCGAATTTTCGACCCACAAGTCATCATCTCTGCGGTGATTGAATGCTCAGAGTGCGTCGTGTGACTGATCTTGATGCGCTATGCTAATAACATCAAGTGGGAGGTATGACGTACAGAACGTCAGGTGGGTGCTCTCGATGACTTCCTTCTAGATTTATTTCATTTTCTCTGAGCGTGATGGGTCTTGCTGGACGAAAGTTTCGCGACTTGATATCATCTACAGGCTTTTCAAGTCCTGACCCGGTTTTCTCTTCATCATTAATTTCCAGATCCAGGATGTCTGCATCCTAGTACTACTCATCATGGGTCAGTCGTGGTCTTCCCTCGACACCTCTTGGATTTTTGCGTTTGGCTGGTCACGGTGTACGGAGAACAAGCCTATCAGGAAGGCAATGAATCAAGGATGTTAGGTCATTCAACTCTGCTAAAGTACATCTCACGACAAGTGAGACAATGTAAAGACTCATGCCCAAACGAGGGAACAATACACAGCGAATATCCGTAAATGGTGCAATTTTTGGCCGCGGGTCGACGCATATAACTTGCAGGAAACCTGAAAGCACGACCTACTCACATATTTTGAGTCGAATGTGGATGAGTTGAGACGTAGTACAAGTAACGCAGCCTATCCACTCGCATTTGGCCTCAAGGTGGCGATGACGAGCACTCGTTAACCTAAAAACATCCATAGAGTTTGTAGTCGGTTGTCCATACACTGACACACTCATGGCATTGGGAATCGATGGAGGCAATGTAAAAATGTATTGGTGTAAATCTTTGTGACAAACAAGAGTGGGGTGGCAATGGAATGACAGGAAACAAATGATTGCTGTACACACGACACAGGGAACTGGCGACCGAGGGGGAGAACTATTGTTGAAAAACTTCTATGGTGTTGATGTGCGAGGACCGCGACTAGAGCCTGGTCTGGAGCCAGAGCTAAGTGTTGGGATGAAGAGACGTCAGCGCGATATCACAGGAAGCACAGCAGAACATAAGTACATATTTCTGGATTGAGTTGAACGCCATCCCCAAACTTCACGAATCCACCTTGCCATTGGGACCTCTTTCTTCATAACGCTGGCGATCCATGGGTGTGTCAGCATCTGTTTGGGGGTTGGACGGTGGGTATGCTCTACGGTTAAACTGAATGGTATATGATTCAAGTGAGTGCACGATGTGGCAACGAACAGCGTGTCCATACGTTTGTTTTACAAAGTCTTTCATTTCGTCAGGCCATTTCACATCAGTTTCATCAATGAGCTGCGGAGGCTGAGAAAGGGAGTATTAACAAGAAAAAGTACGGTTGAGCATGCGTTCCTACCTCGCCCTGGGTGATGTAGACGAGCAACTCAATTGAGGTCAAGTCGTCCGGAAACGGGTATCGATTTTGCAGAAGTTCCAAGAGCGTAATGCCTGTCGACCAAACATCGGCGCGAATGCTGTACTCTTTACCACTGATCCTCTCGGGCTGTGTGACGGGTGAACGAAATGGAGATTTGGTGGACGGGTAAACTCACGGCCATGTAAAAACTGGTCCCAGTAAAGGTCCCTGCGAGGGACTTGACGAGCTCGCCGGAAACGCCAAAGTCGCAAAGACGGACGACACCTTCTCCAGTGAGGAGAATATTAGAAGGTTTGATATCCCTATGGATTGTTCGCAGAGAGTGAAGGTACGCAAGGCCCTGTAGGACCTGAGCTGTGCGTCAAAGGGTGAGTGATATGACACTGGGGACGGAACTCACGCCTTCTGCTATGCGACCTGTGACAGCTTCACCGATACGTGCGCCACGTTCTTTGATGCGTTTGCTGACGGCCTCCAAACTTCCGCCGGCACAGTATTCCATCATGACCTTGACTTCGCTAGAAGAGGGAGACATGTAGGCGCCGTAGAATGGGATGATGTTGATGTGTTTGGAGGTGGAGGAGATGGAGAGCTCACGCTCGAGCTGCTTCAAAGGGGCTTCGCGGGTAGTGATCGTCTTTCGAGCGAGGATTCTATTTGTTCGGATATCTCTGACTTTGTGGACAGCACCACCTTGGCCCTCGCCCAATCTAGCTAGCTGCTCCAAGACGCCATCGGACCAGCGTTCGAACGGGTGGTGAGTCGAGGTCTCCTCGGTGGGTGTGTATGAATCGACGGTGGCTTTATCGAAGGTGGCGACGAGCTGGTCGATGGTGCTCTCGCTGATGTCGTTTGGGCCGGGGGGGCAGGCCGTCTGGATCTGGGGTGAGGGACGGACGGTAGCGCCGCCGGGGTTCTCTCCGTCTAAGCCCGGTGGGATGAGAGAAGGACCGGCATAGTATTCGCTGACGGTGCCTGAGAGAGGAAGCTGGAGCTTTGGGCGGGATCCGTTGGCTCTGGGAGTGGGGGAAGCGCCGGGGAGGAGGGGGCGGGAGGGGATGGGGGAGGAGGAGAGGGGGACTGATGTGGGCGATGGGGGACGGAGGGAGGAGGGATCTGGGACAACTTTGCGGATGAGGAGTGGGCGGGTTTCGGGGATGGAAGGGGATTGGGGGCGATGGAGAGTTCGCGGGCCGATGGGGCGGGCGTGCGCTGGGTGCATCGTCGTCCTCGTCTTTTTCCTCCCGCCCAAATGCGTCGGTCAGGTCACAATCGGGCCTTCCCCCTTCCAATCCTCCATCGCGTTCTTATTACAAGCGGCAGTGTAGCCAAGTGGTTACGGCGTCACGTTTAGGTCCATCCTCAATCCGTGATGGGTTTCCCGCGCGAGTTCGAATCTCGTCACTGTCATTTTTATTGTCCACATTGTCCACACCCGTGTGGACCCTCCAAAGTATAACATATGCGCGATGCCCACTCCGGAGACCAGCTCTGCGGGCACCAGCACCCCCCCGTCCCCAACGATGCCCCGAAGTCGTCCCGTCCCGCTGCGTCTAGGTAGCGTCGGCGTCGACCCATCCGTCCTCGTCGGAAAGGTCCTCACCAAAATATGCCGCTCGTCCAAACACCCGAGCATGCAGTTGCACTTTTCAGACCACACCTCCTACCAGATACTCGTCGACGGCTACGACCCAATACATCGGTGAGTCCACCGACTCTGTCCCGCCTCCAGGTCCGCATTAATGCAGTCCAGTGGTCTTCCCAAAGACCTCGAAATGGATCCCACTCTAGCGTCGCTCCTCGACGCCGCCGATGGTCCACTCCAGGTTGCCTTCACCATCGAAGACTGCGTTCTCATCACGTTGACCGACAAGGCGTTTGCCTCAAAACAGGGAGAGCAACGTTGGGACCAAAATCACATCGGTGTGGCATTCAAATTTCACGAAGACCGATCCTGGCATTGCGTCTGGGCCATCCTCGCCGATCACGAAAACGGCCAATGCATTTTCCGCAGCTACGACGACGTGTATCTCGATCAACTCCAACCTTCGCCTCGCAAGCGTCGCTCCCGCGTCCCCTCCTCCCCGACCAAATCACGTTGAAATAATTTCAACGGTATAGCAACAGACGATGTATACACACCATGCCAACTCTGCGGACCTGTACTAACAGCTATCCTGATTCTCCTTCGTACTTCTTTTCCTCGTCGCATTGTTTTGATTAGCACGCTAACTCGTTGACGCTCCGATAGAGTAGCCATCGCACGCCAGATTTCATCCGCTGCTTATAATCAATGTTGTACTATGGGCAGATCATCCGCCGTCTTTGACATGCGAACTGCGGTCGCTTCCACGGCGAGCACGAGAGATCGATACTTCCCTCGCTGCATAAATTGGGGCTCAAGAGGCTAAGCTGGCATTGACAATGTGCGCGCACCAAGGCCCACTGTCAATAACGTATGCCTTTGTGACGCTTCCTCAAAGTCTGATGCGGCGTCTGCTGCGGTTGGTTACCTTCCAGACTCAGGGTCATCTCGTCCAGTCGGGGAACGAGATGTTGGCGTCTCCGTGAGACAACAAGAAAACGGAATTTTAAAAGAATCGAAATTAAATATCGGTGTCCCTCAACCCGGCTTCCAAGTCTGCTGTTACGAGCGCGGATGGCGAAAATTGTTGTCTCGTTGAAGCTCTATGGCGAGTGAGATTCCTGTCTACATTGTGGTTGACGTCGGTCAGCTGCTCGTGATTTGGTTCCTGTCATACTTTTGGCGTGGCCACCGTGTGCGGCGTGCATTTTCTGGACCTGATATCGCCGTTGTTAGACTACATAGGCTGGTCAGGTCCTGAAACCCGATGCTAGCCCGGATCTACTGACGAGCCTTCAAGACGGTGCCAATCACAGGTCGACGTCGAGCGGTGGGCGGTGGTTGCATGATATTCCTTGTCGTGTTTCTCAACCATCGGAAGTGTGCCAACATATTTCGGGCAGGGGGAAATCGCTCGCGCGGGAAGTAGTATGGGGAACATTGGTGCCTGGTATTAATCCCTGTTTCAAAATTTCCGACCCTAGACGTGTATGGGCAGAATGCGCAAATGCCCGTTCCTGAAAGTGCGTGCTGATAGTAATCCCACACCTGTCGGGTTCTGTGGGCTCTGTGCTGCCGCTCCCGTCATTGAACACGACGAAGTTCCAGTTGAGTAGGATATTAGATATACGGTTCGACTCCCAACAACTCCGCAGATCTGCATTCCAGGAAACTGCCGACAAAGTCGGCACGGAAACCTTGCTCGCCCTGAATGGCTAGTTCCAGACTTTGAAGGTGAGACCCGGGCGGTGAGAACAATCAAGCAACCCCCGGAAACATTTCCTGAAAAGTTAGTTATTTGAGCTGCGACGGCCTGAACTAACTCCACCGGGTGATCATGATGTGACAAAACAGCGTGAAAGATCATTTCATTTGACATGCTTTCGATTGGTTGCCGTACGTTTGGATGTTCGAAAGAACCAAAAGAGGCCAATGAATGGGCTCCGCAAGCATGACACGGGCCCAAATGTAGAAGTCGTGAGGCTGTGGTGTCCGAGAGTGTGCCACAAAGCGGACGAAGCATCAGCAGGATGTCTGAGGATATGAAAAGAAGCCTAACCCGGATGATCGGTCATGCCGGCCCAATCGTCCAGAATGGAAGAAAAGGATGTTGATTTTTCCGTGATTGCAGGTTCTGACTGGCAGAGCGGTGCATGAGGAGCAGGATATCAACCAGGTACTAATCAATCAAGTTAGCGAGAGGTTGCCTATTGGAGATGGGTTGAGCTTTCCGGCAAGTCGTTTAGAGCCCCGGTTGTCACATGCGGAGAAAAGGCTGCAAAAGGATGAAGTCTACAACTCGGCACATTTCGCACACACCTCAAAGACTTGGTGCCAGTGAGCGCTGCCTTTGAAACAGGTCGCTTATGCGATCGACATGTCAGCTATCAGCGTGTGTTTCAAAGAGACTGACCGTCGGACAACTGGTACTGACTGCCAGTGAGACAACTGTAGGTGGGGCCCATCAAGGAAACGCACTCCACCCGAACACGTACGCCATGGCGACGAGATAAATATGGCTACCATTAATTGGGCTGACAAGGTTTGTCTACAGTATAATCAGTCATGATGCACAAGGAATAACGTACAACACGTAGCATTTGAAGGGCGAAGGTGAGCGCAATAAATTATGCACCCTTCTCATAATACATGGCTTCTCGGCGGCAACAGCCATATGCATTATGACCAATTTTACTGTGGTTCGTTATCGCAGGCCCACCGAACGAATAGGGCCAAGTTCCAACATAACAAGCTTACGTGAGTGAAGCATCGATTTGGGGATGGTCAAAGAGGAATTATTGGTGCTGTCAAACCTTGATGAGCGCAGTGTAGGAGAGCATGCTCCACCTGACAGTTGGACCCTGGAGAACATTTGCGTCAACTGATCGATACTTACGGAGGTCGATAAGAAAGAATTGAGCAGCAACCACAAGGGTGTAAGCTCTTGCCAAGCTGCTTGAAGCTGCTACTAGCTGCTAAGGCTGTTCGGCTCGTGATGTGGGCAACATAACCCCTTTCTTGGATATAGTGGTGCATTCCCACGATCGCTAGTCACGTTGTGTCCACATTGGCCACACAGCCTCACTCCATCCTGATTGCGTGTTCTGCAGCGCTGCATGATGGCAAGCTCAGAGTCCCCTGTACAAGCAGCACGCGTTTCGTTCGCGTCGCTAACTCACCAAAACATAGGGACTGTCCGCAAACTCAATTCGGTCCTGTTTCCCGTAAAATATAGCGACAAGTACTATCAGGATATCCTGCAACCCGAGGTCGAAGCCTTTTGCCAACTCGGTCTGTCTCTCTGACAAGTGGCTGCTTTGGATCAGTTTCTCACACTATCAGGAACGTTAGTTTATTTCAATGATGTTCCCGTCGGAAATATCTGCTGTAGACTCGAGAACAAAGAGTTGTACTTGACAACCTTGGGCATCCTCGCCGTAAGCTGTTATTATGCTCTAGATAGATCTGATGCGCTGATGCTCGCCTTACAAAGCCTTATCGATCCCGAAAATTGGGCTCTCAGGCCTTGCAGCGCATCATCGAGGCTGCGGCTCAACATAGCAAACCCAGAATCAAGCGCATATCCCTCCATGTACAGGTCACCAATGGAGATGCCAAGAAGTT
Source organism: Xerocomus nothofagi (assembly GCA_038090035.1). Lineage (NCBI taxonomy): Eukaryota > Fungi > Basidiomycota > Agaricomycetes > Boletales > Boletaceae > Xerocomus > Xerocomus nothofagi. The sequence continues at coordinate 256,957 of JBBPLY010000007.1, read as the reverse complement.
CTATGAGCGCTATGGTTTCACTGAAGCAGGCGTTCACAAAAATTACTACAAAAAGATTACACCCCAAGATGCGTGGATACTGGAGAAAATCATCGAACATGGACCAGAACAATAGTTATGCATTCAACAACTTGTATTACATGAGCGAACACGAAGCATCCCTTGTCGTATGTGACAGATCGTGAATCCGGAACATACGCATGCTCATAGTTTACAGTACGTATACACGGGTGAGCATAGTTCCTGTCCGTCACCAAAAGCTCGGCGAACGGGACAAGAAAATTAATAAGATACTAATGAAATAGCGGTTCAAACTGCCATGGCGGCTAGATATCAGTCAGCATCAAAGGACATGTTGAGAAAACTTACCTGCACATCAATCCGCTTACGATAGCCGGTTGTCAAGATACCTCTCCTTCGTGTCCGCAGTGCTTCACCAACTGAAAAATGGTGAGCAGTGCGTTCATCGGATGACAAGAAAACAAACGTGCCTGGTGCCTCTTCAGCGCATCCTTACGGGTGAACGTCTTTCCACAGCCCCCATTGCACAAGAACGGTTTCTCCCCTGAATGGGTTTCTCTGTGACGCTTCAGATCGTGTTGTCTATTGAATGACAATGCACAAAGGTCACAAGAAAATGGCCGCGAAGGCGATGCTGGATATTGTGGCTGGTGATACTGAGAATCGCCACGCCCATAATACGGGGCGGTCGGGTGAACACTGGGTTGTTGATGCGATGCGGGATATTGCTGCGAGGGTACCGTGTAATGAGACGCGGTACTTGACACCTGCTGAACGTGGCTTTGAGGTGGGTAACTTTGCCGTGGTTGATGGTATGCATTCGGCGTCGTCACCGCGTATTGGCTTGACATCGATGGTGGGAAACCTCCGCTGTATTCGTCTACTCCATATTGGACGGACGGATGGACTGATGACATATTGTGTGTAGCACCAGGCATCGCTGGATATGCGTTGGCAGGAACCCCTTGATAGGCGCTTGACTGAGGAGGATAGCGAGGGGGTTGTTGGGTGCCAGTTGGCCATTGGCTGCCTCGGTTGAGTTCGGTAGGGAAAGAGTATCCGCGTCGATCTGTCATGGTGAAAATTGGGGACGGGAAGGTGTGTCGCAAGGCGCTGTGTTCCTTGGGTTCATAAGCGTTTTCGGGCCCGCTGGAGCTTCATATAAACAGTGCATTGAGCGGGCAATTTGCCGGCGCCGTGACAGGGTGAGTGCGGCACAAGCAAACATAACGGGGGTCGTAACCGGTTGTACGAGATCTCGTCTGAAGTTGCCCGATCGGAGTGATACCTCCTTAAACGTGCCTGATAGCGGACCTGATCTTGGGCGTTTAGCAGATGCAGTTGAATGAGGTGACCCTGACGAGTATAATTTTTGCACCGTCTAACCAAAGTAAGGTAGAGTGATGAGACGACGGTCTCATTGGTGAACTCTGGCCACTCTTCGTCGGTCCAACAATCAGATCGGAAGCAGTCCCAGTATGGTTGGAATATTCTCATCGGGACGAATGAGACGTCGTGGCAATGCTGGTGGGGGAATGGGGGTGAGTACTTGGGTCCTGCTGACCTCTGAAAGGGCCAGACGATTGGGACCGGATTCCCAAATGCCATATGTGATAACTGGCCCGAGTCTGGGCACTTGGGCCGCTCCCCACTGATTCATGCCAGTGTGTGATGCGACTAACTATGGTTGTTCAGCATAGCCCTGCTCCGGTATGATCGAACCTAAGTTTTTTTTCCCAGACATTTCACTCGGACCGTGCAAGCCCGCTTAGGTTTGCCTCGCTGCCAGGACATTGTACGCGCCATTCCTGTTGCGGTGTGGACCTTGCCGCAATGCGTCAATACGGATATACGACGACGTGGAGACAAGAATACTCATGAGCGACGCCGCCGGAACCAACGACACACAGCGCTCGGTCGTGGCAGGCTGCGATTCGTCGTCTTTGCGGATGGTCAGTCCCGAAAAGGACTCGGTAGTTGATCGACGCAATGACGTAGTCTGATATGGCCACCTCTCCTGCGCTCGACGTCCATGTCGCCGACGAGCAGGAAGAAGGTGAGCCAAACCATCCTGGACGCTTATTTCCGCGTTCCCAGTGCCACCAACGGAAAGCAGAGTACGACACCGAACTCACGGCAGATCGTTTCTGACCAGCCCCTTGCCTCTCTCGACTCCACGCCGTCATGGCACGACGGACATGGGACTGATTCAGGAGATGTCCTCAACGCACAAGGTTCGATGCAAGCATCATTACAGCCATCGTCTCACGGTCGCTTTGCATCTCCCCCTTTTTGTGATAACCCTACGGCATCCCTAACTCATCAGACCGATTTGGGTCTTGCTCCCCGTCCAAGCGAAACGGACGTCTACAGTCCAGTGGCAGTCGATCCACTGCTCTATCCCATCCAACAATGTCCTTGGTCGGTCGCTTCCTCAGCACCATACTCTTTCCTCGTCCACACCCTAGTCGTCTTGGCAGACACTCGCTCTCGCATAGCCATCCTCGATGCCCTCACCAACACTTTGAGGTGTCTCATGTTATATCATCCCGCGTCCCTGTCGCCAACACTTTATCTCCTGTCCAATTCACTCTCCCCCGCTTATTCCCCGCTCGAACTTGGCATTGGTGCATCTGTCATCTCCAAGGCCATCCAACATATATCTGGTCTCTCAGCTGCAGCTCTCCGTAGGCTGTATAATTCCTTGGGCGATCCAGGAGACGTTGCCTTCCAAGCCAAATCCAACGTTCGCACACTCGTGTCCCACTCTCCTTTATCTATCCAGACAGTATACCAATCGATGTTGAAAATCGCTCATATCAAAGGCCAAGGAGCAGCAAGACAAAAACAATCCATCGTCGAGCAACTGCTTGTCGCCGCCAGGGGAGAAGAGACAAGATTTCTAGTCCGGTCCCTGTCGCAGAATTTGCGCGTGGGTGCCGTCCGAGCGTCTTTATTGACAGCGCTTGCCAGAGCTCTGGTCTTGTTTCCGCCTTCAAATTCGATCATACCCGTTCTACGCGATTCGCCACTGCATGTGACAGAGGAGTTTCTTGCATCCATCAAACCATTCCCGTCGGGCAAGCAAAAGAAAAACACCGATCCCCGGCGCAACGAGCTTCTGCTCAAGTTTGCAAACGCCGAAGCACTCCTAAAGCAAGTGTATGTCCAGCATCCAAACTATGATGACATCGTCGCTGCAGCCATCGCTGGTGGACTCGACGGTCTCCCTGTGCGAGTCCCGCTCACCGTTGGTGAGGCTGCGTGCGTCCCTGGCTCGAACCATTTAGTAATTCTTTTGTGTCAGGTATCCCTCTCCATCCCACACTGGGTTCTCCGGCTCGATCACTTGACGAGATATATGATCGGTTGAATGACATGCCATTCACAGCGGAGTTCAAGTATGATGGTCAGCGTGCACAGATACATGCTTTAAAGGTGGCCAATGGTTGTCCATCTGTCCACATTTTCTCTCGGCATCTAGAAAACATGACCGAGAAGGTAAAATTTCCGTAACCTTGCGTCCGTAGATGGACTAATCTCATGCTCCGGCTCCAGTATCCCGATGTGGTTTCATTGGTCGGGCGCATGTTTGCAAGGGCATCTATCCTACAGTCTTTTATTATCGATTCAGAGATCGTTGCCATGGATCCAGACAACGGCGGCCTCAGATCTTTCCAAGAGCTCTCAAATAGAGCAAGGAAGGATGTAAGTATTCGAGATATCAAGATCCCAGTATGTGTATTTGCCTTTGACTTGATGTATCTCGATGGTGAGGTAAGTGTTGCTTCGTCATCATCATCGTGACGTTCGACCTTTATCGTTGGATTTTTCCACCAGATCTTGTTGGAGAGATCGTTCCGGGAGAGACGAAATTTACTACGAACTCGGCTTTCTGCCCTGGCACCGGAAGGACCAGGCACATCCCACTTTGATCATGTTAACAGTTGTGAAAGCGAACAAGGGCGAGAATGTATGGAGGAATTTTGGAAAAAAGCCGTGGAGAGTCCCTGCGAAGGCCTCATGATCAAGGTTGGTTTCAGACGGGCCACTGTCTTGGCGCACTCTCATTCCTGGTCAGCTTCTGGACAACGTTGAAAACTTGGAAACGTCCACGCATCACGGGGGAAAGACTCGAAAGCGGCCGTTGCCAGCTACATACGAGCCTGGTACGTCAAAGTTTGTCGCGTCCCTGAAGCACGAGCAATTTAACCACATAATGAACCTCTCAGATAAGCGAACGTCCGCGTGGCTGAAGCTCAAGAAAGACTACGTGGACGGACTCGGAGATACGCTTGACTTGGTCCCTGTCGGAGCATGGCATGGAAGTGGACGCAAAGCGGGATGGTGGAGCCCTGTCCTGCTCGCCATCTGGGACCCCACAAAGGGAATGCTAATCGCTGTTTGCAAATGCATGTCTGGTAAGGTTTACCGTGCCAAACATAGTTTACCACGTTGGAGTAATGAATCGGCCAGGGTTTTCCGATACATTTTACAAGGTACGACCAATCCCCCCCTCCTCGGATAAAGGATTTGGCATATGGATAAGTGATACTGATTCTAAAAACAGGATCTCAGTTTGAGATACTCCGAGGAATCCAACAATCGTTCGTGTCAGCCTTTTGAGGACTGCGATATGGGAGGTTAGGGGTTTCCCTGCTAGGCGTTGAACTACTCGCCCTGATATGCACGGCTTCCGAACCCAGGCTTCAAACCTGACGTTTATTTTAGACCTAGTGAAGTGTGGGAGATCCGAGGCGCAGAGTAAGCAAATCGCGATCGTCGCGTCTTTTGTCTTCTGCTAATCATTGCGGATTGTGATGGCCAAGCATCACGCTCAGCCCCATTTCTGTGGCTGCACTGGGTCAAGTATCTCCTGTGAGGGGTCTGAGTCTGCGGTTTCCACGTTTCATTCGCATCAGGGAAGATAAACGTCCAGAGCATGCTACCACTTCCCAATTTCTCGCTCGGATGTACCGTGATCAACAAAACAGGGGCACAGACACCATCGGCGCCGACGATGGTGATCTCGTGGATGTGGAGGTCGAAGTAGAAGCACGATCCGAGGACGATTCGGACGGTTCGAACTGAAGCCATCGTATCATGTTTATCATAGTATATTTCGAGCTGCAAATCGAACATGCTATCGACACGCTGTACCAAAGTAGTAGGCTCGATGCTCAGAAGAGTGCAGAACAGCACGATCGATGCTCCGTGTCGCGAACTTAACCCGCTGGCCAAAAACTGGTGATGATCGTGAGGGCTTTATGGTATATGCTATCGCTAGGAAATGCCGTATCGATAGCGTGCTTCAATCTGCCGTTTGATAGTGCATCCTTCCAGTCACTATCTCTCTCCGCGGGAGGCAACAGCCCCTGGAGGTGAGCGTGCGACACTAGAAGGACGTACTTGATGGTAAGTACCGGTGGCGCCGAAGCCAATTTGGGGGACGTGTTGTCATTACCCAGTAGTTGATAAACTTCCGAACAGGTCGGGAGCGCAAGCCGTGGCGCAAGGCTGGATCCTACCCGACCGATGTCAGGGCCCATGGCAGATGGCGTGGCCCCTGGGCCTGAGTCACGCTGCGATCCGCGTCTAGGCAGAGGCCGGGGTCGGGGTTTGGTACCTCCAGCGGCAGACGGCGCAGACGACAGAAATTTCTGGCACACGGCGATCTTCAAAGTGAGAACCGGGACTGTCTTTGGCAAGCTCTCCATCAAGTTCTGGACGAGCTGGGGAGAAGAATTGTATAAGCGCGTCATCAGCGTTGCTGCCAGCATGGGGCCATCGAAAGACCCTGAGAGACTGAGGTTGATGAGCTGCGGCAACTCTCAATATATGCGCCGAGTTCATTCGAAGATGTCGGGAAGACGCACGAGTGTCAATAGTCGAGTGGCCATCTCTCGACGCTCGCCATCTTCCTGCCCGATGGCGTGAAAGACGATGTCGAGTGGCGCGCCCGCCTCCCATCGTGGGCCAGCACCTCCCCTCGGAGGAGGGATCTGCGATAAGAGAAGCGACGAAAACTTTTCTGCATCGAAATGGTGGTTATGTCTAACTTTGGCATGGAGTTTGACCCTACCTTTGGATGTTTGGGAGTTGAACGACTCGTCCTTTTCGAACAAGGACAGCAGCCACTGAAGGATTGGCCATGCATGTTCAGCGACTACTGCGAGTGAGCCATGACCTTGGTTGAGGTCGGCATCTTCGACGTCATAGGCGCTTCTTCCGCGCTTCTTGCTCGTATCTCGAGGTAAGAGTTTCTTGTGCTGTATGAATCCGTCTTTGAGTATAGCCCAGCAACTTTTGCAGTCCTTGATGCATAGGGCCTCCCGAGCGACGAGCGAGTCCTCGTCATGGCTGCCATCGCTCGAATCTGGCGGTAGATCGTCGTATCTCGGCAGTGCTCTAAATAAAGACTGGGGTGAATTCGTAGCGAGAAATGAGAACAAGATCCGCTGGGCGGCCTCAGATTCGACGACCGAAGGAGATAGCGATGCCTTGGAAAGCGATGGTTTTTGTTTCGTGGGGGAGGGAGGGGCGTGTTCCTGGTGGTTTGTCTGGTCGCCGGTAAGGGGTGGAGGAAAGAGAGCTATGTAAAGCAGTTGGCGGACGTGGTCACTGTCTAAAAGCGATGAGACCGGGATCTAGAATGGCACTGAGGAAAGACTTGCGCGGGCGGCTTGAAGGACGAAGACCGCAGTTGGTCTAGGACTGCAATACCAGATTCATACTGGCCCTCCTCGAAGCAGGTATCGACCAGACCACGCTGGTATCTGGTCAACTCGCGCTCTTCATTCGAGGCAGCCATCGTGATGGTGGTCGCGGTGCAGGTGACAGGTCGCATCGATTGAGTCGGTGCTGTCCAGAGACGCATCTCCGGCCATGAACACCGCGGTATTTCGGGGTCAAAGCTGTCCCTCAAGCGATCATCGTTGGCTCTGTGTGTCAGAAATGTGAGCACCACCGCCTCGTTGCGCTCCATCGACTCATCACGGCTCGTCATGTCGGCAATCGGACGACGACGGAGAGTCTGCTGACAAATACGTTTGAGCCTTGGCGGGGACCGCAGTTCAGAGTTGCGCCAGGTCAGTGTCGTTCCTTGTTGCTTCCGATGCGGCGTATTGATGAGTGCGTGCTTTTTTTGGCAGTTGGATGTTTCGCCCTCGCCCAACACGTCCAGTTCATCATTTGTTGGGTCAATTTCACCGGACCATGGCTACGGCCACAGACCAATCTGGATCTCGCGGGTCGCTTCAGGCCGCTATGCACGACAAGGTGAGCAGAATACACCGATCAGCGCACCAAGAACGGCCTCCAACACATTTCTTAGCTAACACTTCTCCTTCGTCCTTCACGACTCACCATTACAAACGAGTCCCACCTCCACCGCCATCATGCTGCCATGAGGGCCCAAGGCGGAGGTAATGGTGAAACGCGTCAGTCTCTCACTCTGCTTGTCGACAAATAGTCCACGACTCACGTGCTGCCACCGGTGGAATGTATAGATTTCGCAGTGCAGATCACCTCAGAAACATTCAAGGGAAAGGTATCTTTCCCTCTCCCATCGCAAACACCGCATCTCATCCAATTTCTCAGACGACCCTTCAACGGCACCGAATGATTTATTCGGCATTATCAGACGAACTCGCCGGAGGACTCCACGCTCTGTCGCTCAAAACATCGACGCTAGAGGAGGCACAGCGGTTGGCTACCGGACAGGCCGAATGATGTTGTGAAATAAACGTTCCCTTGACTGCTCAGACTCGTCAATCATGAGATGCCGTCCTTTAATTAATAGACTGTCCCAACCACATTCTCCTTGCGGCCGTTACCCTCACCACCAATTACGGTGCGATTCTCCAGTGCTTTAAGTTGTTCGGAATCAAATAGGTGCTGCTGGCGATGCAAATCCGCAGCCATGAGAAACGTATCCTGCCTGACAGCTTTGCAAAGTAATTGGGGTCGGAGGATGCAGTCTGGGTGTGGCAATATATATTGACTCCGGTTGATCCGCTACAGCCAATCCGGTGATGACTTGGCTTCTACTCCGACGAACCATGTCCTCGCTCCTCCTTACGCACGCGATTTGGTATGAAACTTTCACTCCTTTGCGCGACTAGCTCCCCTGTCGATGTGTGGTAGGTCTCCTGCCCTGCGATTATTCTCAGTCGAAGATCAGTGTCGGCCCGTGCACAGCTTGAAGCAACTCCCGGCGACGATCAAGGTCGGTTGCTGTTAGCACGAAGGCATCTTGGTAACGGTGTCCATACATCCCTTGCTCCGTGCGGTAGTGAAGGCTGGACACTCTTTCATAACGGCTTGCTTTCTACGACTCAAACATCACGATTAACATGCAAACGACCATGTTCCCATATATAAAGCACCAAAGTGCTTGCAGCATTTTGCCATCCTCCAAGCTTTCTGCTATTCCAATGTCTGACCGGAAAATGTATCGTGAAGAACCACGGCCGACGCTCCCTTCCGTTCGAGATTTGTTCCGCGGTGAGCCACGACCCTCGCACGCAAGCGGGCGTAGATCTGACACTCTACACAGACGAATTGTCCCGCTCACCCAGACCTCCGGCGAACCCGACTCCTCCGTGGATTGTTCCCGGCCTTCGTGTTGACCAAAACTTTGAGCGATCGTTTTCCCGAGCTGAACGTCGTCAAGACTCTCAACTGGATGGGCCCGGCGTTCAGGTGCGCTCGTTCGTTCGTTCGATCTGTGTTAACGACTAATGTCCTCTGTAGCGCTCTACACCTTCCGCTGCCTATCATTCATCTCCCACACAGCAACGCTATGATGGACGTACCGCTTCTCGTTCCTTCCGCCCCGATAACTTATCATCACCTATGAGTCAATATCATTCACCATTACCTCCTCAGTACCACGCTCGTTCTACTTCACATGCGGATCAACCAGCCGCGGCCCACGATCCGAACACCCCACCGGGGTCGCATCTATATTCACATCCGGCCACACACACTTACAATTACTCCTATACTACCACTGGTACTTCGTCACGAGGGCCTGAAAGATACACCAAAGATCAGTTTAGAGAATCCATGGCTGCATCAGTCGCGCCGGAGGCTCACCAGCCTCCCGTGTCCTCGCCTTCTTCATTGAAGTACGAATGTGACTATTGCGGCAAGGGATTCACTCGACCTAGCAGTCTCAAGGTACGCCCATCACTGTAATCCGATCGTCCAAATGACCCTCATCTTGAATATGACTGCTAGATTCACTTGAACAGTCATACAGGAGAGAAACGTGAGTAACCTAGTCGCATTTCTCGAAACTTTGACCGCCAACCTCGATGCTCGTAGCCTTTGTCTGCACTTTCGAAGGCTGTGGGCGCAGCTTCAGTGTGCTCAGCAACATGCGCCGGCACGCAAGGGTACACGCTGAGGCTCCTAGTCGCCATCAGGAAAGCTCGAGCGAGGAACACAGCGATAGGCAGTAAGAGCGCAGGCGCTTCACGACCCCCGCAACGTTTAACGATCGATTCAACATTCGGCACGAAATGACGACCATTTTCACCTTTCTTCACAATCAACTTCAGCCTGCTCATGTAGCCACACCATTCCTTTGCACGCAGAGTGTATCCGATATTCGGCATTCCGTTCGCTGTAGACGCTATTCGTTATTTATGGACCGTATAGTATCCCTTGCATTTGCCATCAGGTTCATTGCACGAACCGACTTATTTATTTATCGTACGTACCTAACGCGACACGCTAACGTTTATATAGTTATTTCCTGTTGTTTGCGTAGAGGGAAGCCCATGTCGTCGCCGATGCCACTCGCCTCATAAACACATGTTCTTATCATCAATTAACACCGCTGTTCGGTCGCAAAATCGCTTTCCACCCACAAAGTGGCCCAGATCAGGCTAACTCCATCTCGGGCGTATTGCTCGGCCTTTACTAGTACGACTGCGCGCGCTATCCCCCCCTGGACAGGTCGAAAGATAGGCAGCTAGTTTCCGGTGTGGCATCAGACACAGCCGTATCTTCATTGGTGTGGGCATAGGACCGCGAGGCAGTCGACCGAGTAGTACTGAGATGGCAGAAGAGAGAACGAGCCACGTAAATGTACGGAATCCCGAGCGTCATGCTTCAGCCATACGGTGGCGGTGACATGCGCCGTCGTCTGCCCCCTCGATGACGCCAGAAACGTAAGACGAAGAACCTGGCATTTAATAGACCGAGCATCCAGACGGGCACCACATTGTACATTAAAAAAAGGCGAGGAAAAAGAGAAGATATCCAACAGCGCAAACGGCCGCACATACATATTCACCGCAGATTATGTTGTCATGTCCACATCATTGCAGCGAGGTCGCTGGTCTCCGTACGCCACATAACGCAAACGGCGTCATCAACATGCCATCCCATCACGCCCACTCGAATTTGGGGTCCGCTGTACACGCCGTTCGCAGGCTACAAAGAGATGGCACGACCTTGGCCAGAGTAGTGGACGCCACGGAAACGCGAACGGCCTCTCTCGTGCTTCCCTCCACTGATGGAATCAGTGGACTCATCAAAGGCTCGGTCGGCCCGGGTATACTTGATGGCACGGGGGCTCTTGTGCGTAAAGCCCGCAAATGCAAGGGCCTTGCGAACGTTGAGGATCTCTTCCCCGTGAATCTCATGTCGTAAGAGGGGATCTTTGGTAGCATTTGCGGGCACACCATTGGCAGGAGCCAGAGGCTAGGAGGCAACGTGTTTGATGAGCGTGGGCAAGACGTATAAATGAATGAACGCATGCCTCCGGCGGAATGTCAGAGTCGAAATGTCTTGTATCTTCGGAGTTGATCAATTCAGGGCGATACGGTGCGGAGCAACGGTGAATATTATCCCAATCAATACCTCTGAACCATGGGTGGGCCTGTTGTCCCCAACATCCTTAGTACGTAGACGAAGCGGTGCGGAGAAGACACGCCTTGATCAACTCTGCTCCATCACTTGTTCGAGAAGCTGATATAACGAACCCGCTGCGGCGCGCCTGAATTGCGAGGGAATCAGGTCGGAAAACCGATGCGGACGCCTGGCTGCCAAGGCGGTCTTCTGGTTCACAAAGTAGTGCTTTCATCAAGCTGATACCCTCATGCGAAACATGAGGACGGGAAGGGAACTTGAGCGACTGCCTCCAGTTGAGGATTTTTTGGCGAGTCACATGCCGCTGAAAAGAAAAGGGTCGGTCAGCCAGTTTCCGGTCCTGTGCTTATCGAAGCCAAACACAGGAGACACGTACGGAGTTGCTGATGAACGGAGGGTGTCTGTTGTACCAACATACGATTAGCGACGTGGACGGAGCCGCAAATTACCGATGTCCTTACCCGTACAAGCATTCGAACATAATCACGCCCAAACTCCACCAGTCACATGAAAAAGAGTAGCCGTTACCTCTGATAACTTCGGGTGACACTAACGACAAAGAATGGAGGAGTTATTAAAAGGATAAAGGCAAAATATCTTACTATACGAGTTGGTACCGCATCTTTGGGTCAGAATGGAAGTGTCAATATGCACATTCAAACTTGCAGCGGGGGAGAACGAGCTTACATGGAATATGCTAGCTGCAGCGTGGCGTGGACGTGAGAGTCGACGACAGCGCGGAAATGGAGCAGACTATAGGAACCATCATACCTTCTTACGATTCTTTTCACGCCAAGTAAAGACACCACTCTGGCCATTACCGTCTCCCAAGAGCAGTTCGATATCTTTCTTGTCCATGCGTCTCGTCCTGGTTACGTCCATCAGGCCGTTTCCATCGTCGAGGTCAATTCCGTGTTTGTGCAACAATTGACGTCGTTGCTGTTCGTAATCTGTCCCCAAATCGTCAGTTACGAGCGCGTCATGTGAACGTGAAGGGCGGGTTACATGATGTGTCATGTGCCCAGTGAAGATCGGTGCTGTACAGGGTGGCAGGTTAGCGCTCAGCCCAAGGATGGGAACCCAGGTTCCCGCCTAGTTTCGCCGGTACTGACGCAAGCCCAAAATCACTCAGTCGTATGTGTCCCTCCGGATCAAACAAAAAGTTCTACCAGATATCTGTTATCAAAGAACGGACGTCAATTTTTAAGAATTGAACTTACATCAGGTTTAATATCGCGATGAATAAAGCCAAGTTTGTGGCATGATTCGATGGCAAGGACCATCTGGGAATAGCGCGCTCCATCGTCAACGGCATATGAAAAAGGAATGACGAACCTCGGCAACATAAAATCGGGTAAAATCTTCCTCGAAAACGTCCCGTTCTATCAGAAGATTGAGAAGATCTCCACCACCCATGTATTCGAGTACCTATATTTATGTTAATGAAATCGAAATGAATCAGTGAATTGATCCCCTTCCGGAAAGCGTACGCAGACTGGTGGTGATAGAACTACTGACCAGATACAGGTTGTCACGGTCCTGGAAGCTGTAGTACAGCTTTACGATCCACTCCGCCGTACTTGGAGAGGAAACCAAGGATGCGGATTTGAGAACGTCGCGTTCGGCACGGACGTGACCTTCCTGCCCTTTGCGTAACATGTCCGTTTTGCGTAACTAGCGAAATGATACGGAGGGGGGTAAACAAATTTAGCAAATATGAAATAAATACCTGTTTCATCGCGAACAACCGACCGGTATCTCGTTCTTTGACGAGTGACACGACGCCGAAAGCACCTGTGGGGTTAAGATGAATGGAAAATGGACGATTAAATCAAATTAATCGAGGGTACGAACCGTGACCGATAGTCTTTAGTTTGATGAAGGCGGTCACGTCCACTTTCTTGCGACGGTCACGAAGATGATCTGTTTCGTTTTGACGCCAACGAGCGCGCAATTCAGTTTTCTGTTCCTCGGACAGGTTCATGGCGATCATGTCTTTCTCCATGGCGACCCTTCTCTGTTCTCTCGACGGAGGCTGCCGAAGAAGGGGAAAATATAGATTCTCAAAGTAGATTCGAGTAGACACAGCTTTCTCGAGCGTAGCCAGGGATGGCGTGATCAGCCTTTGCTGTGAACGGGCAAAGAGCTCGTCGTCCTCGCGTTCGCCTACCTCTGTGTGTGTGATGAGACGGGGACGGTCGACGGAGACGTTTTCCTGGGCGGCGGTCGTCAAGGTGGAGGAGGTGGGAGTGATTCCGTTGACGACGCGCAACGGCGGTGATTGCGCCGATGGCTTTAGGGCGTCGACGATGTCGTTGATCGCTCTCGCCTGTCTCACGCGGGATTTGATTGGCCTGGCCCACCGCGGATCTAGAGTTGGAACGCTCGAGAAGGACGAGGGCGATGAGATGGAGAAGCAGACCTCCGAGCTTTCCCATGCCGTCCGGACCCCATCGAGCGAGGAGCGCTTCAGCTTGGTCGGCGTCGGACGCGTGAACGAGATGGCTGGCGGGGGGGGGGGGTCGTCAGGTCGAACCTGGCGGGTGCGGGTGGACGTACAGGAAGTCGGTCGGGTTGGACACCATCTCTTTGCTGATCCGCCCCCGTTTTCTTGGGGCTGACCACATCGCGAGCAGATCGTCGTACGTCGTGGCGATCGGATGAGAGGGAGGTAATCTGAGATCACAAAGAGTCCGGGATCACGGCAGTCGAGTTGAAATTTCCTGCGAGAATGCAATTTCCGCGTGTACGCAGCGCCCCCACCACGCTTCCCGTCCCTCCCTTTTTCGTTTGGGATGATGGCGAGCCGCGAAGATTGGCCGCTCGGGTGAGTCCATATCGTCTTCAAGGATCTCGTTTGATACGATCATCCGAACACCTTCCGTCGTCCCATTTATTGCTCAGTCTCGCCCTCTCCTCCTCCCCCATCCCTCCCGATCGCACTCGTGCCCTCGCCCTTACCCTGCTGCCCACCACACCTCGTGTCCATCAATTTCCCGGTCTTCATGTTCTCCTCGTTCATCCAACGGCCCTGATTATTTCTCCGACTCATCGCCTCCTGCCCCAAGCCTCGCCCGCTCATTGGCACCCCCTGCGCGTGCCTCTTCATACTTATAAACCCAAATCTTCTTCTTTCATTGAACCATAATATTCTTTCCTTCCTCTTTTGCCTATCTGCATAACTTACTATGACGAGCCCGAGGGACGATCGTATGTACGGACCTGTTGCGAAAACACGCAGAAGCCCTCCAGGAGGGGATTCGCAAAATAGTGGTTTCTTTCAGACGGGACAGGGTGGGCGAACCGTGCTCCCTCCTCTTTCTTCAGCTTTTCCAACCTCACGTTCTCCAGGTCTGTTTTTTTTTCATAGCGTTCATCCAATATGCTCAACTTGCTTCATCGCTCTCGCCTATAGGGCCCGCAGACTATTCTAATACCTACCCTCAGCCTCGCTCGTCTCCCTCAAAACCCGAAAACGTCCAGTCGGGTTACAATCAATGGCACACTTCCACTACCCGTGCGTTCCCTCTCTCATCCCCTCCTTTTCCCCCTTCATTCTCTCCCTCTTCAACCAGCGACCGCCGCTCCCCAACACTCTTCCACCTATTATGAGCACTACGACTCCAGATACCAACAACCTGCATATCCCACGTACGCTTCCCGGTCTTCAACCACAATCCCCACAGACCCCCAAGGGTCTCGTAAACTTCCTCCACTCAGCGTTCCCCCTCCCCAGATTAGAGACGACAGGTGGCAAGCCGCCAATTATGGTTCGGTGGGTCCTCACATTTCCAACTATGCCGACATTCGTTCCCCCACCGCAACCTATCCTCCCGAATACGCCCCCTTCCACCCTCATACTTCTTATTCCTATCCTCCCGTGCCCGATCCACGCAATCATCCCGGTCAACCCCCTCCCATCCACCACTCCCATCAATTGACAATGGGTAGCGTATATCCATCCGACCGTGGCGTTCCCGCACACGTAGAGACACACGGTCCTTCTCCCTATGCCAGAGGCCATGTGACGAACAGCGTGCTCACTCAAGAACCTGCTTCCGTGCTGGTCACCGAAGAACCCGTCATCAAAAAAAAGCGCAAGAGAGCAGACGCAGCTCAACTCAAGGTCTTGAACGAGACGTATGCTCGCACCGCATTCCCATCAACCGAAGAACGTGCCGAACTGGCGCGTAAACTCGACATGTCCGCTCGAAGCGTTCAAATATGGTAGGCCGCCTGAGACTTTTGGATTGACGAAACTGACACTCGAAACAGGTTTCAAAACAAGAGGCAATCCATGCGACAAACTAGTCGACAGGCGGCTAGTACCGCGACGGGCGGGCCTCATCAACCTTTTTCCATGTCATCTCAGTCAGAGGACGTCGGACACTCGTCTTATGGGGGTAGCCTGAGCCCCACCACACTCCCTCCTCATAGTTTTGTCCAGCGTTCGGACTCTCGCCCAGCCGTGGGTCCCGACGCTCGAGGACCTACGCAGCCCCGTCGCGAGGACGATTCTCGCAAGTGGCCATCATCGGGTCGATACTGATCTCGATCGTGCGACATCTTGATTTCATATCTTGTTGGATTCTCTCTATACAATTCATGTCACTCTTTGGAATCCCTGCATCTCAATATTCGCCAGGACAACGATCGTTCATTATCACTTCTCTAACTTACACGTGCTCCAATGGGCCCTTAATATTGTACATATTCCATCTATACATTAACGCATCATCTGACTCATCGACGCAACCCGATTTGTTTTCTTTTTTTTTTTTTTTGTACCGAATAGTGTTTACAATGTGACCGTAGTTCAAGTTCCTCGTGCACTCCTGATGAGTCTGAATTTTTTTTTTTAATGACTCGAGTGGGGATAAGAGTGGTACGTATTAATTGAGGTCTGCCATCAAGAAAGCAGGACGTCGGAGCTCCGCGGTTTGTCGTGCTGGAATGTCGTTTTCAGTCCCAGCAGATGGTTTTCGTAACGGGAGCATCTGTGAGGTTGGATCTCGAAGACCTGTGTGATGCGATATCCACCGGAGATAGATCATCGGTATCGATAAGATGCAGGAGGTTTCAGTGGGTTCTTCCTGTTCGCGTTGACAGAACCTAGATTCATTATTTTCTGGTGACGGTGTGGGATGGCACGACGAGAGAACGATCACGGAGATGGTGGCGATCATGACAGGGGGGATGAGGAGAAAGAGATTGGGCCGTCCGAGGGGGAGGTTGAGCGGCAGGCCAACTGCGCTGTAACGACAGTTTCGAGAAGGCGGGCATGTTCACTTTAGTAATTCCAGTTCCCGACGTAATTACAGCGGAAGCAAATGCGTTCAATCTTGGATCGTCGCGGAAGCTTCCGCGGATACATCCGACAAGGACCCCCGCCACCATCGGAATTCCCACTAGGGATCATCGTCGCTGTCAGTGTCCTCCGGCTTAGGTCCCCCGTGGGTAAGCCATGCCAACTTCCTCAGCCTCCTTCTCTCCTCCTGTGCTTTCAGTTGGTTCCGCGTCGCTTTCTTCCTCTTCTTCACGGCAACCGCATTCCCCCCACCACCCCCCTCTTCCCCACCACTGCCCACAGGCGTTCCAGCGTTCGACACAACAGGGCTCGTTACTCGCGAGCGAACGGGCGTATTGACACCACTTCCCTTTGGTGATTTCGCATCACCCAGGTTGTCTTCAATCACGGCCGCTTTCCCCTTGTGTGTCATCCGCCCAGCCTCGATTTCCCAAATTTCAGAACCTGAATTACTCAAATAAGCAACATGCGCGCGCGATCCGATGTATCACGCACACAGGGAAGAGACGAACTCGTGATTGTGAGATATGATCACCTGTGTGCGCACCATCAGACCACTCCCGATCGGTGTCGGTACAAATAGAGTGAAACATACGACTGCGCCAGTCCAATTCTTGATTGCAATCGCAAGCCCTCCCAAGGCCTCCCGATCCAAGAAGTTGCTGGGTTCGTCGAGCACGCAGATCTACATGTGCCCTCAACAGATGTCTTTAGCAACAACGTCCCGCGCCACACACCTGAGGATTGTTCCACAGACAGGCCGCAATTACCAATTTGATCTTTTGACCTTTTTTTTAATCGAACAGTGAATTGAATTGCGCCACATCCACGATGTTTCTTACCTCCGGAAAGCCCTGATATCTCATTGTATTGAGCGATATCTCCATCCAGCCCAATATCTTCTAGATGTTTTCGAACGAGGTCTGCACGCGTTTCTCTCGCACCAGCGCCCTCTCGAGAAGATTCTAGATCATCGAATTGTTGTATCAACTTCCCAAACCCTTTGTCGAGAAGCTGATCTCGCGGAACCCAAGTATTCCACTTGTGATCCAATCCGCGCCACTTGACCTCGTACTGGAACGACTTTTTCAGCTTTTGACGTCCCATGACGAGCTAAGTGACCTAATCAGCAAGCCACGCTTCACATCATTACATCTCGATCAAACCTCTAGTTTGCGCTTAGACCCGTCTCTTCCAACCCATTCCTGTTCAAGAAGGGCCTTCTCCTCATCTGTCAACGCACGGGTCACTTTCTCCAGTATTTCCCCTGATGACGTGGTATGATCACATCGTTAATACTTCAACTGATCAAGTTCAGATTATCACCTACGATCGTGACCGTCTTGGAAACGCCACTGAATGTAACCAATGGGCGTTTTCTCCAAATGACGCTCTATTGTATATCTCGTCATTAATTTGCTGGGTCATTGGAAGCTACATAGGAGAGCTGACCAATGTGATGGGTTGCGTGTTGGGATACGTAACCTACCCGCAGTGCTGGGTGCTTGTAGACCGTGCCTTGTTGAGGGGCTGACTCTCCCTATCAAATGAGGTACAAGATTATCCACAAAGCGGCATCTTTTGCGCGTGCACGTTCACGTACAGTCAATAACTTGATTAAAGTTGACTTTCCAGCACCATTAGGCCCGACAATGCCGACTCGGCTGAAAGGGGCAAGGAAGTCATTCGCGGTAGACAGAGCAACAGTGGCGGAAATGAAACTATACCTTGAGAGAGATAACGCACAGCTAACGTTATGAAGACTTGGACTCGTCCGTCCAGGGTAAGTGAATGTACAATTCGACATCTTGAGAATAGCACGCGTGTTGCTCCTTACGCCCATCAAGGAACCAGGGGGAGGGAATGCGAATTTGACGGAGGTAGCCTCGAGAGTGTAGTAAGACCTAGCTTCGGGGTGCTTTTCCACGAACGCCGAGAGATTTCCTGGATAGTAAACGAGCTACGACCCGCCATCTCAGTTCATCGGCGGTGAATCAAAGCGGAGGAAAGTACCTTCTTGGATTCGTAGTGAATTATATCCGTCGTAACGTTATCCAGGAATCTAAGAGCGCCCAGATCAGTTCTAGCTCAATGGGACGCCACGGTCAAGACGCACCCAGAGTCGTGGCTGACCATGAGACATGTGACATTCCTTTGGGCAGCAAGCCATTGTTCTAACCAAAGCACAGAAGCACGATCGAGCTACAGATCGAGGAATACATGAAACGGAAAAATGCCCGAGATAACGGAGAACGACCTACATGGTTCGTGGGCTATTTGCGGTTAACTCTAGAGTAAATTATTAATTAAGAAATAAATACAGAATACGGACCTCGTCGAGAAGAAGCAAGTCAGCATTGTACAGCATTGCACGAGCCAGCTCCAGCTTCATTTTCCAGCCCCCTGAAAGTCCGCCGACGATATCGGCCTGCCTAGCATCATCGAAGCCAACCTCAAGGAGCTGGTCCCTGATCTTCGACCTTGGCACGTCCTTGAGCGATTTGTCTGCACAAAGTGAGCCAGTGCTTTGGATGATGCACTTGGCGAGCAACCCACCAGAAGCTACGAAGTCCAGAACGGACTGGGAGGTATCTTCGCCTTGCAACGAATGTTCTACCATAACACATCGCAATTGATCCTGTGGTGGAAAGTTCTCCACCTTCCCATCACGTAGCTGACGCATAAGGGTCGACTTCCCTGATCCGTTGGCACCCAGAATGCCATATCTCCGCCCACGGAAAAGACGAAGAGTAGTGTGTGAGAGAAGCAAGAGTGCACCGTATGCAAGCGAGAAGAGCGTATCACACAGCAGCTCGCCATCTTCGTCGGACACAATCTTTACTGCCCCGTGTTTTGCCTGGAAGGAAGGTCGGTCAACGGCGATGTAATGAAGAAACCATAGTAAACGTACTTGTTCGACGGCGTACAGGTGTGAGCGAACCTTCTCTGCAAATTTCGCGGCTTCGTCTTCCCCCAACCAAGGTTTCATGTACAGCCCGACACATCTATTCCATTGAGGTTTTTCAATAAATCGTTTCTGATAGGCTAGATCTACTATCATGGATGCCTGGAAATGTAGGGACGCCGTTAACAAGGGGTGCCTCGTTGCTGAAGGTTGATTGGGCTCCGCTGCAGACCGCACTACAAGACTGTCATCCAGTAGAGTGAGCAGGGCCTTGAATATCTCAGCCGCCTCAGCATCCAGATCTCGTGAGGGAGGAGTGCCACTGGATGATGCTCCTGACTTCAGCAGGGTATTCAGCGCCGTCTCCGCAAAAGCGCGGACCTACGGAACTAATAATGAGAAGGTACACGAAGTGCCATTCCTCAATTGCTAACCTCGGGAAATGCGGCACTCTCCGCAATTTTCTTGACGCCGTCCACGAGCGGGCTTAGATATCGTGCAGCAACCTGTGGGTTTCTCACGAGCTTCACGAGATTATCGACGACGACTACCGTGCGTCGCTGAACCTCCATACTCCGATCGTTCAGCGCTCGCATAAGTAACGGCACGAGGACTGCAAGAGCAGGTGCAGTCACCTCGGCTACGAAGGTCGTCGACGATAGTGCCTTGATACACGCAGGGACCGTGTCGGGGTTAGACATGCATTTGACCAACGCGGGTACATGAGGCACCAGATCCGGGTTCGCAAGCGTGTTGCAGAGCGACGTAGCACACTTGACAGCTGAACTGGCAACCTAGCGAAGTCCGTCAGATGGTACTGATATCCGAGCGCCACTCTAACGGCTACCTCTTTCTTGGTGTCATGCATTGCAAACTCGACTTTCGGGAGTATGTGCCCCAACTCGTCGGCCACGGATTCTTTGGCGGTCGCCACAAAATTTTTCAGTGCGTCTAGCGCGCCCACTTTTGTTTGCCATTTCCCTTTTTCCAAAATGTCCTCGAGACTTCTAAATGCGGTCCTCATTGCCTCTGGGGGGAAAAGTTGCAATATAGTCTTGGTTGCGGCGGTGGCAGCGGCTCGCACCACGTCTCCCTTGTCCGAATAAAGGTCAAACAGGATGGGAAGGCTAGGGAGTAAGAACGGTGCACTGGATGCCCCGAGGACAGCGGGTAGTGACTGGAACCCAACCGCTGCAGACTCCCGTTCGTAGCCCGATTTTTTATTGAGCGCAAAAGCGTGCAAAGTGGGAATAATGTTTCGATCGCTAATCAAAACAAGTAGAGTCATCAGCTGACTTGACAAGTTGGCCATGAGGACAAGCGACGGACATTAGTGTCTCTACGCCAGCTTTTGAGACAGCGAGTGCAAGTTTATCGGCTGCTGCTTTAGCATCTGAGCGAAATCAGTTCCTCGTGCTCCATCCTGACATCTGAATGGACTCACCCGGTCCCGTTGGCGCAGAACGCAGCGACTCAAGGATTGATGCGAAGTCGGCGTCCGTTGGTTCGTTCATCAGGGCAGGAGACATTGAAGAGTGCAGCGGAAGACCGACGGGTATTGTAGATTAGGCCGATGATGGTATGTTTGCTTCCGATCTATGGGAGAAACTGCTGCAAAAAACGACAATTTTACGAGTCTAGCGGGCTGTGTGGTCAGCGTCAGGTCTGGAGGCGTGCGTGCGGTATCGCGTCGACGATGGATTCTAAAACACGAAGCGGAGGAAAGCGTGGCCGGTATCTGGTTCTGGGAGTAGCTTGCTGCAGTGATCAGCGAACGTTGAAAGCACGGCTGGACGAGAGAGAGCTTAAGGCTCGCCGCCTGCACTGAACCTATATGCAAATTTCAAAACTGACAAATTGGGCAATAAATAACGACCATGGGCGATATATGATACGCGCAACGGCTGTATTTATGTAAATCTACTCGTCCGTTCTAATGCTACTTGGTTCCCCAATGTCATATCGCGATGCGTCTGAGCGCTAGATTGCGCCATTCCGCAGGTTATCAAACTGACTGTGTTCATACCTCAACCAGTTCGGGCTGTGGTCCAGAGGCCCCATCGCGGTCTTCACGATACTTACCAAACTCTGTCCGGGAACCGGGTCCTTGCCCGGTCCAGCCTCCATACCTTCCCTGTGACTGCCCTTGTCACCGCTAAGCTCCCAAAACATGCTGCCGCCCAGCCCCTGCTCACGGATCCATTGGCCTTTCACCGCACCGATCTGTTCATTGTCAAAGCTGATCATCTCTCTCTTCTGATAGTCATACGACCAGCTTGCGATCTTCTGGTCATCCTGGAAAGCATAGGACCCTGGAAGAGGGAGAACGCGGTAGTCGTAAACTCCTTGCTCCCAACTTCCAGGACCCAAGCCGGAGAAGGGGGTCCCAGGACCGGCGGTATTCGCAAAGCTCCTACCATAGAGCGGAATACCTAGGACTAGCTTCGACCTCACGACGCCGCTGGAGTTGTACCATTGAACGGCGTCTGCACCGTTGATTGGGGGTCCATACATATTGGCTTGATGATTGGCGACCGAGTCCCAAGATCCGGCTAGTGCCAGTGTCAACACCCGTTCACGACATCGCACAATGACTCACAAAAGTCGTATGCCATCAGGTTCCAAAAGTCGAGATAGGGATCCATCCCACGAATATCCAATTTCTTGTAGTTGTCCGGTCCACAAGGTGCAGCGATCTAGTGGCCGTCAACCAGATGAATTCCACTGGTCAGTTTGCACTCACGGTTAATAAGAATTTGTGGTCGATGCGCTTGCTGTGGGCATGTTGATCTAGAGCCAACCGGAGTTCCCTGAGAAGCTCCCGGTACCCGACTGCTTGTTCGTGGTTAGACGGGTATTCGTAATCAACATCGAGACCATCTAGACCGTAGTCCTCCAACAGTCTAACGGCAGACTGTACAAAGTTATAGCGTGCCTGAGGATTGACGACGACGGGGTGGAAAGAGGGAGAGTAAGTCCAACCTCCAATGGAGAGGAGGACCTTGAGGTGTCTGTTTTGTTGCTTGAGTTTA
The DNA here is from genome assembly GCA_038090035.1 of Xerocomus nothofagi. NCBI lineage: Eukaryota > Fungi > Basidiomycota > Agaricomycetes > Boletales > Boletaceae > Xerocomus > Xerocomus nothofagi. The sequence goes on along the minus strand of JBBPLY010000007.1, from coordinate 234,807 downwards.
TAGATGGCTTTGAGGTTGCCATAAAGATTGTTTCCGACGTCGTTCCAAGAGTCGCCAGGGTAGTGTATATCTTTGTCTGCCCAAACGTCGGACAAGAATACTTCACCAGTGTCCGCTCTTACGTTGGCAAAAGCGTAAAGTATATGTCTAGGTGACGTGAGTGTTGCGACGGCGATGATGGGATTGAGGCGCACGTCAAGTCATGCACGGGAATCAGAGAGGGCGGAAACTTGCGCCCATAAATGCCCCTGCAAGCGATAAGTCTGAGGCCCATCAGACGACTAGAGAGATCTACCAGTTAACAAAGCTGGTCGCATGGGTGCCAGTGAGCACAAGTGGGGCGAGTGAGATCGAACATGGATGCTCACTAGCCAACGCTGTATTTGCCATGCATCTTTGTGGACGGTGAGGGTGTCTGTACCGCAGTTGACGGTGTTGGAGATGATGAACCTGGCGGGACGACTGATTGATCTATGGCTGGGTTGTACAAAAACGGTGAATGCAAGGAATGCAAGGAATGATACTGGTAAATTATGTATGCAGCAATGGCTATGATAGAGAGGAAAGGAATAACGAGATATCGGCGGGCGTGCTGTCGAGGAGCAACGTCGCGACGGAGCGAAGACATAAACGAGTACGACTAAAACACTAGCGACATTCCAACCCCGTGACGTCATCTACTACAACAGCCGAGTGACCACTCCAAGACCCTACAGTCGACCTCTGAGCGAATTCCCCCTTCAGTTCTGATTCACTGACCTTGGTCTTTCCTTCCCTGAACAGCAACTTCATCCCGACCTTGATAAATTCAGGGTGTGATATGAACTCAAATTGCACCGTCGCACGATCTCCAGTGCGTAGCACTCCCTGTGGGTGATCCATAGATACAATCCGCACGGTCTGTCGTACGGCCTGCAAGTCATCAGGTCGAGGTTCAAGATCGACTATCAACGTCCTCGACTAACCCCACAGTGAAGCATGGCCTGAGGGGTTGCAGTCAGTCGACTCATCGCTAGAACGAAACTGGGCACGTACTTGGTAGTTCCGCTGCATAGTAGTATTGTGACTGCAAGAGGTTCGTCACCTTGACGTCGACGCCAATCATGCGGGGCTTACTATAGAATGAGCACTTGTCCTTCGAACCGAAGAGTAGCTTCGAGGGGTTAGGTCTAGTCTACGAGGAACGACGTCGATCCGCACCTTTCGGCGGGGTGTCGGATTTGTGTACAATAACCATCCCTTTCCTGACCGCCGCACGCTTGACTCGCTTCAGTGCCAACGCCACGCATTGACCAGCCTCTGCCGAAGTTATGTCCGCTCTACCCTGCATTGTCAGATCCATCGGATTACAATGATATAGCGACCACATGCCGTTTTCTCTGCATGCTACGAACAACAGTTTGCTGAAAATTGCCGTTGGAGTCAGGCCCAAACAAGATCGAGTCACCTGTCTTCACTCTGCCGCTATTCAAAATACCATTGACCACTGTGCCGACGTAGGGGACAGACCACACTTCGGTCACAGAATACTATGACAAGTCAACCACATATCGCACGCGAGTAAAGCAAAATCACCTCTAGAGGTTGATCAACTACAAAGATCTCGCGATTGGTATCAGAAGGGGGTAGAAGGTTCAAGAATGTGCGAAGCTACAATATGAATGAGCCAAGGATCATACAAGACTATGCTTAACCGACGTTGTCAAGACCATCCCCAGTTACGTTAGAGATTCGAAAGATGGGACACAATCTAAACACAAGGTCAGCGAATACAGGAGTGATAACGATAGCACCGACTTGCGACGTGCAAAGTGGCTCGTTAGCTCTACCGCCACTTCGGTTGAATTCACGAACACCGGTGTCTTCCTGTAAAATTTCAACATATATAAAGTACAAGATAATTATAAGGACTTACCTGCATCCAGGGCTCCTCAGGATCTTCACGACTTGTTTGGTCGTCTCAGCAAGGATGTTAGGGGGAGTCATGTCAATCTCGAGGAGATTTCAGCATTACCCGACTGGGGTGAAACAGGTTGCCTCACCTTCGTAATGCAAACAATGACAGGGACGTTTAGCGCTAACGCTATCGCTAGATGCTCCTTGGCCATGCCAATGAGACCCGCATTTCCACCAATCATCAGCATGACACAGGACGGGGCACTAGATGTGAGTCCATAAAGAGTCGTCTTCAGGTACCGCTCGTGGCCAGCCAAATCTGCGAGACTGTTACAACTAGATGAAGACGATCGAGGAGCGGAAGCAAATACCACTAAACGAGACAATCTTTGCTGAGCGAGCAGAGATTTCGTCCCACCCGAGCTTGTCACGCCGGGCGCCATCAACGTCATGAGGGCCCACCGTACCTGGCAAGACTGGGACACCCGATGCCGAGAATCCGAGGATCTTAATTGGAGCATATGAGAAGGGATCAATCTGACTCCGAGGGAACACTGACTTCCATGCCGACGCTAGAAGTCCGACCGGTTTCTATCTCATGTTTGTGTCTGAACAGTGTCACTCGGGCTCTACCTCTCCCATCGTCGAGAGCGCCTATCATTATGATTCAGGAAGAGCGGAGATGTACTGTCCAGTGAACCTACCTCGGGTCAGTACACCGAGTGTAGTAGACTTCCCCGAGTCGACGTTCCCAACCACGGCGCAGCGAACTTCAGGAGTCATAGCGATACTCGGCGGTGGAAGACGTAATAGAATAGTACTTCGTGGATGCGAGCCTCCGATGCGGAGCAGTACTGAAGCCTAATCAAGTAGTTGGAATGAGTCCGGGAGCAGCGCAAAAGCTGCGACAAGGCTCGTACTTTGCCTCCGATGTCATCTTGGGCCTTGGAAAGTCCAGCTGCGAGTTCGTCCACCTCTTCTTGCGTTCGGCCAATATCGGTCCAGCCCGGGGCGGTATCAATCTTTTCTCCATTGAAGAGTGGATCGAGGGGTGGGGGGTGACCGATCCGAAAAACATACTCCCCCTGGAATTGGGTCAAGAGTGACGCTAGTGCATTTCGCGCCTCCTCATCGTTGTGTGCTGCGAGCAGCTCCTATAGAGACAAATGTTGAGGTGCCCACATTTGATGACTAGGCAGTGTCTCACCAGAATTTGTTCCTCCTTCTCGGATGAATGCGAGCCGGACTGCTCATTGATAGTGGTAGAACCTGCCTCTGACGTGCTGGGCACCCGGGCTTCATGCCGTCTCCCATCGTGCGAGGGCAACACGCGGACGCCCTGGGTGCGCTGCTTCGCAAGTTCGCGAACGTGGATTTCCTCGATTTCGGACTGAAAGTTCCCTAGGGTGGTCATGACTTACAACCTGGAATTAAATGAGACCGATCCGTTGTCAAATGGTGCATGGGCTTGAGAGAGTCGATAGGCAGCGCAGGAAGGATTCAGGGAGACTCAGGCTTTCATACCAAATAATCGATTCGAGAGGTGTCCAATGATATGTGTGACACCGTACGAGTCACTCGGAAAGCGGTGCAGAACATACGTCTGGCAAATCCAAGTCTGACCATCATGGTTGGGCCACCGCTCAGCGATTGTCCAGACGACCACCAGGATGACTTTAACTGCGATTTGGGCTCAGTGTTAATCCTGTATAGGCACAGCTCTACCAGCACCTCAGCCCATGTCACGGCTAAAGTTCAACGGCACTCCAGCTTGTGAACGAGCCATCTTGAAGTTCCTGTGGTCTTCGCTTTTCGCGAATTATTCACCCACCTCGCATGAGACGCTCAGAGTTTCTCTATCGGACTTGATCGCTTGGAGCCTCATGTTTGTTTGGTGAGTGAGCGTTTGGGTTGGCACTGGCACAAGTTCGTCAATCCCGCCTGGCAGATATCAGTGCCGTTAGGTGTCGATCTCCCGTGTTTCATCGATCATCCTTATTAGCATCGCCGAGGGCCCCAGGTTGTGTCGAAGAGCCCGCGGTTGAGAAACCACTCGTTCACCCCTCGTTGAAACCGCAAGTCACATCCGATTTTCGCTAGTTATTACTTGCCATAACCTCGTGCCAAAGATGTTTGTGGTCTCCTTGAACTGTCTCGAATGCCGTAGCACTTGATAACACTCTATTACCGTTCAAAACCAGACGATAGCTCATAGGATGACTCGTGCTGAATTAAGCGTATACAATTGTGGCAGATTTCTGCTTCGTAGCTAGTTGAAATGAACTTGGCGGGGTATTGTTTGTGAAAAGGTGGCACGTGCCTGGCGCGTTCTTTTTGTTGTGGGGCACGTGTTGGGTGTGGAGCCTCGGATTTATATTGGCAAGCAGCACGCAGGACGAGCCCACCAAGATTCTGCGATGGTTTGCCCCGCGCCGCCACTGGATGGTCATTCGTCTCAATATGCAAACCTCCGCATATTGCGCGGTACGCAACCTGGTCTACTCGATCCATCCCAACCATCTCGTCTCCTACGCTTCCCTGACTCGAGATTGTCCTTCGCTTCCTTCGATCCCAAGACCGCGCTCGCAGAGGAACCCGGCGTCCAACAGCTCAATAATTCAGGAAACCTTGCGCCTCCCAAACGCATCGTCATCGAGACTACGTCAAAAGGCACCAGTTTTTGGCGGTTCGTGCCGCGTGCACGTCTCGAAGACGGTGCACAAGACGAAGGAGTCTGGCCACGCGTCATTGAGATATGCGGGTGAGCAAGACGACACGTTGGACGATCCGACCGACGCGGGATTCACCTATCGATTTCTCCAGCGAAAATGTCCAATGTTACCAGGAGCAATGGGAGATTTACAAACTTGACCCTAATTACCATTGTGTCGTATATCCTTGGTCCAAATCCACCACTGTCACTTGGGTCGAACTCCCCAATCAAGACATCGATGCCGCGAATCTCTATTCAGGAAAACGGTCACGGTGGTCATCTCCGGAGACAAGTGAACCGGTTGCACAAAAGAAAGCTCGGTCTCGTCCCCCAGACGGAATGGGTGACGCTGGTTTCGATTCAGACGATGACGAAGACGAGGTGGAAGAAATGATCATCGATGAATCCTTCTCGCACGAACCGAAGTCTGGCAAGAGACCCGATCCAAATAGACGAGAGGAAGTCAATAAGGCACGACTTGACAGATGGACAAAACATAGGATGGCCCGTGAAAAGCACGTTCAAGACACCACTCCTCGAGCCAACGGCAGTTTCTCTATGCGAGTCGATAGCGAAGATAACCCCCCATCTCAAAGTGCCCCATGGCCGACCGAAGAAACCCTCAAACGAACAAGTTAGTCTCTGCTGCTGCCCTGATTTACTTTCTTACACGGGCTCTAGGCGACTCATTCCCAGAATCTGATGATGACAGAGATCAAATGTTATGTGATCGGTCTCCGCGTGGTCACAAACGAGTTCGAACTTCACCCCCAAGAACCCGCAATGGCGTAAGCCGGATTCATGCTCGGCGCGAGAAGAAGCGGTTGGACAAATTACGGAGGTACGCGGACCTCAATCGACAACACCAACTAAAGCAGTCTGCCGGATCTTTGCGCTTTCCTTTCGTACCTCCAGGTCAGTGAGTTTGCTAGGATATTTGAAATGTGTGTTGACACAACTATTATAGAATCAGTGTTTGAAGTAGAGGAAGATGAAGCAAAAGGCAGTACCGAAGGAACGCATCGCCAAGGAAAAGACGGCCTTGGGGAAACACCGGTAGAGGCCGAGGACTTACATGAGGCTGATGTCGCCGAGTCCATTCGCAAACTTCGCGAACTTGAGAAGGACCGACCGATATGGGAAGCACAACGCAAGCAAAGGGAGGCCCGTGAGCGCGCTGAAGAACAAGAACGATTTACCAAGGCTGAGCGGCGACGGCAAGAAGAAGAGCAGCAACTGAGGCAACAGCGCGAAGTCGCGGAGCGAGAAAAACGGCGTGCGCAACAGGAGGCGGAGAGGCTTGCACGGGAGGAACTTCGGCAACGCGAAACCCGTCAACGACAACAAAGGCAGCGATGGGAGTCAGGGCCGTGGACGACCCACAGAGCGCTGGAACGCTATCGATTGCTTTCCGATGAGTTCGACGCAGCCAAATTTACGCCGGAACAATCGATTACATTTCACGATATCCCATGGCCTGTGTTGCACGCACCGTCACGCTTGACGGTTGAAGATGTCGACTGGTCGGCGGTGGAGACATTCTTTGCGGCCGTCAAGTCACACATGCGGCTGCAGGACTACAAGGAGTTCGTCGAGAAGAGTCATCGCAGATTCCATCCAGATAGGTGGCGGGCTCGCAAGATATGGGCGGCAGTAACGGACGATATAGAGCGCGGTTACCTGGAAGTCGCTGCCAACACGGTAGCACAGGCTATCACGCCAATCTGGAGAGCTGCAAAAGGGAAATAAGGATGCTATCTAGATACCGCTGCAGCTACTGTACGGTACAGTATTGTCGGGAAGTAAATCTCACCTCATACATCATCCACAGTTGACGGTCGTCTCAACCTTGGGATGGTTTGGAGAGGGATCTGGCTAGTTCCAGCGTGCCAGTGGTACTGCACAGGAACGATCAAGCGCCCATGCCAAGCACCCGAAAGAGCCCAGTGCTTGCCCGACTGGCCACACTGGTGGAAGCACACCTCATAATATGAGTCACGGAGTGTTGGTACTAGTATTTATTAGTTACTAATGGTACCGATAAGAAGCCCCCTTCCCCACCCGCCGCTTCACCCGCTTATACGCCACCAGCCTTCCGTCCGATCACGCTCAGCACACATCGGGAGTCCCCAGTGGTAGTAACTCACATTCTGTACTCCTGCCAGCTCCCGCCGATCATGATTGCAACGTTCACCTCTGGAGGAGCGGCGGTCGAGGTAGCGATCAAGCCCCTGACGAGGGATCTCATAGCCTCGAAATCGCATGCCCTAATCTTCGGAGGGGGTCCGACGGATGCAACAAACAGGACAGTCTGACAGCCCCAGTTTGCCCTCCGAATCCTGCTACACACAGACTGAGAGTAGCACCTTCTTTGCTTGCGGCGCTTCGCGCTCGCCTAGAACAACAGTCGTGGCCCGTCGCAAAACGGTGGGCGGTTTGTGTAAAGGGAATCAATTCGAATGAGTACCCAAATGCAGTCGGGTCAATACATTTTACTGGTATTGCAGGGGAGACGATGGGGGCGCTGAGCGACCTTAGACCACGCCGGTAGAGCCCTTGGAAGGGCCGGGCACAACTGTTCCTGGACCCGATAGGGTTCAGGTTTGTCGATAGAAATTCTCAGCCCCTGTCCATGATTTACCATTCTGACCCCCCGTTAGATGACCCCCTCCCCTTTCCCGGTTTGAATTTTTTCTCTACTCGGACTTACCGTGTCTGTCTGTTGCTGGCTAATTATCTTCGCACGGTTCCGTTCGGCTGGGCTCGTGTCTTGGACTATCGTTCCTCGTCTTCCCCCTCTATCGCCTTGTCCTTGCAACAGCTTCGGATTGTACTGACACGTTATGTCTACGGCAGAGATGTAATTGAATCGGAGTTGGACGTACGTGAATGTATCGCTTGGAACACTTAAGATCGTGGACAGATACAAACCAGTATAGTTGATTTAGTTGTGGTCTTTGCTGTCGAAAATTCAGTCATGCACAATCATTGAGGCTTTGCTTTCGAAAATTCTGAACGTCCACCAGTCCAGACAGTGCCCTTGGGTCCAGGGTTGCCCGAAGGGCCTGTTGAAGTCGTTATTCTCCCTTTTGGTACAGGCCTACTAATATACTCTACGACGCTGATTGCAAATACCGCGCGACTCAGATCGCGATATGTAATTGTTGTCTCTCGTCGTGTCTTGTCCGTACCGCCCGGCGAGGCCGTTCGAGGCTTGCTCGTTTCTATACTGTAAACTCGGGCTCTCGCAGCCTATTGTGTCTCCCGCGTCATGCGGTACAGACTTTAGGCGCGGCGAGCAGGAAGGGCGTTGCGCGGTGCTGCTCTGTATTTATGTCGCGCGGCGCTTTGGGCTCACAGGCCACTATTAGCAAGGACAAAGAAGGTCGAATAAGAGATACAGTAGCACCATGGCGCAGGTCAGTAAACCGACGATTTGAAAACACACCACGATTGGAAATGCAAACACCAGTGACATGTGATGTGTGATACCTGCCAGTACTACTGGCAAGCCACGACAGAAACGCAGTCAGCATCGAAAAACGACGGCGAGCGCGCGAACCAGCAACGACAAAAATCACACATCGTAATACCGCTCAAGATCTCTGAGAAGAGTTGCATGACGGTGTTGTGGCGCTCCCGTCCGTTGACCTCGCTACTCCTCACGGTTGGTGGCGATCCTTCGCCTGTCGACGATGGCGTTTATACTATGGCCAACGCTCCGTGACTTGTGTTGTTACGGGAACGGCTCGTATTTGGTAGGACACTTTACGTTGGGTGACAAAGTGACGGTGCCGGATATTGTATTAGCACTGCCCGAGACGGCGCCAGGGACTCGTACCCAGCAACCAGGGAGACTATCTTGAACCTGACTCTGACTGAGATCTGAGCCTCTGAGGCGGTGACAATAATTCGATGCGGCTGTGATCAGTAAGGCTACTAGTAGTAGTCCTGCCAGTGACCACTGGTAGTAGGAAGTTCTCGGCTAAGAGTCCGCTTTGCTGATATAGCAGGCTTCTTTCATCCAAGTTGAACGTCTGAACTTCTAGTCCCTGCAAGTCGGCCGCTCTGCCGGGCCCGCCAAATTCAGAATGAGTTATTTGGTAAGTTTCACACGCCAAAACAAAAAGTTATTTGGCAAGGCTTCCTTTCATCAGCATCCTCCGTTCGCTAAATGTATCATTATTTGTCGGTTGCCGCCTCTCCGAGAATATTCAACACAAACCCCTTGAAACGAAGCTGCGGACCTGCGCTTCGATTGCTAGGGTGCCATTTAGCGATGGGCTAGTCCAATGATACGTCCGTGAATGCCACCAAATCAAGTCATATTCCCAGCATTCCCCGCGTGCGTGGGAGCTGAACTTCATGACAGAGATTTGTGCCTCATCCTCCGTGACGCGGCGAAGCTGATTAACAGTTATTTGTCCAACGCTATGCAGAAGCTGTCACTACTAATCTGTAGAACGGTCCTGTAACGTCATTCTCTCCGCAACCTTTAGCCAGCTCTCATTGGTTGGCACTTGCCCCAAACGTGATAAAAAAACTGCACTATTCCTTTTTCGTCTGTACAGGCGAGCTCCAGGACCTCGGCTAACCCGGTTAAATCCACTGTGGCCTAGGATGTCGTCAAAGGCAACCAAGTATCTCCGAGAATGTGTTTGCTGATCATATCGGGCTACTCACGCTTTCATCCGAACCCGATCGCGAAGCGTGACATTCTTATCTGTGAAAATAGGTCTCATATTTAGCCTGAGTGCACACCAGTTTAACGATGCGGACCTTTTCGTAACACGGCCCAGAATCCTATAAAGATAGGCCTCTGGGGATTCATTTCCCTAGGTGACCTATCCTCTCCCTGTATCAAGTATCTACCTGGGACCTTCACGATGGCGGACGTTCCTTCCACTCTCAAGCCAGCAGAGACTGCTGTCGCCCTCGTCGAGATGGCCGTGGCAAAACACAACACTCGTTGGGACAAGACGTTCTTCAAAGCTGTATGTTGCTCGCGAACTTTACCTTGCGTGTGTTGACCAAAATGTCTTAGGTACTGGCTGGCATCATGCTGTCGTTCGGTGGTCTGTTCGACATCATCCTGGCTGGTGGCTCGGCAGGTATTGCTGCCAGCAATCCTGGTCTCGTGAAAGTGTTGGCGGGTTTTGTGTTTCCCGTTGGTCTCGTAATGTAATCGAGCGTGATGGAAACGTCAGATCCGCACTCATTTCACGCTTTCCAGGATTGTACTACAAGGACTCGATCTGTTAACGAGTAATCTCATGGCAAGTCACTCAACCTCATCGGGGGGTAATGAGTCCTGAATCGCTATAGATCTTCCCTATGGCCGCCATCAAAGGTGCAATTCCATGGTGGGGCGTCCCAGTTAACTGGATTATAGGTCTGTATATCTTCTTCGGTCAGTCTGACATAGCGGCTGACGGTCTCCGTGTAGTCACTTTCGGAAACCTGATCGGAAGCTTGTTCTTTGCGGCCCTTCTTGCGAAATGTTGGTCGGCAGTCTACTTGCGCTTGATCTTGACTGATTTGTTCGCACAGACGATGGTCTTGTTACTGGCCAACCATACCTCGGTTATATCCAAACTGCTACCATGTACGCTCGCGGTTCTTTCGAGTGGTATCTATTCTGATATGTCTCCAGTCAGAAAGCCGTTACCCCTGCATGGCATCAAATCTTCCTCAGAGGTATTGGTTGCAATTGGCTGGTCTGTGTGGCAGTCTGGGTAAGCACACGCAAAAATATCCAGCTACCCTTCATTTATTGTTTTGGAAGCAAGCTACGGGGGCCAAAGAGACATTCTCGAAGATTATTGCTACCTGGTTCCCGATTTGGGTGAGTTAAATAATCAAGAACATGTGTGGGGAGTTGAACATTAATCACACATGGCTAACAGGTATTCGTTGCATGTGGCTTTGATCACGGTAAGCCCGCTTACCCAGGGTTTCCAACTCAGCTGAAGATTCCCGTAGTGGTCGCCAATATGTTCTCACTGCCGTTGGGGATCATGCTTCATGCCGATGTGAGTATTTCTCATCACCCTACTGGCGTTAAGTCAATCATAATTCTTCCCCAAGCTCACCACCGCCTACTACATCAAGAAGTAAGTTGCATTTATCGATGGGTGAATTTGACATCAGTGAAATTAATCTGGCCTGTTTGTAGGTCCCTGATTGCGGCATATATCGGAAACATTGTCGGTGCTCTCCTCGTTGGTATTCCAGGAGTGTATTTCTACCTCGGTGACTGGAATGCAGGGGGATTGCGCAACGCCGAGGAAGCCCAGGTAGAGAAAAGTTCGCACACCTCATCACAGAGCAAGTGAGTGGGTGTGCTGCTGCACATGTTTTTCACGCTTCTTTGCCACGTTTCTCACGTTAGTGGATATACTTGTATTCTCCATCATTGTATGTCACACTGTCACTATTTGTTTCACTTCTTTCACACTGTAATTGTGAGGGTAAATCCCATCAGTCGCGGTGATGGTGATGACCCTTCTTGATCGTGACATTGCTTCTACATACGTGTTGTTTGTTTATTTTGTTTAGTTTATACGTGATACCCCACATCCACGTTCTCAAAAACGACATTGAATACACATGAGTCATGATTATTGTCGAGATTGATTCAAAGTAAGAACATCATGGAGTATGGCCACTTCGTAAGAACGAACCAACTGGCGTGTTAGAGTTTGGGACAGGAATGATTTGTTTCTTGTCGACCAAAAGAGTGTATCTTGCTATGTATCTTACGGACGAGGTCAGAAATTTCTTGTAGCATGTACAGAATTAATCCACCAATTCAAGGACAGGGGTATTCACATGGGTCAAGCGAGGGTAAAATTGCCATTTGATACCGTAGGCCGCAGCGAGCCACTGCTGTATGACTGAAGTGCGGCAGGACGACAAGCATGTCATTTGAGCACGAGAGTCGTGTATTGCATGCCTGCCTTGCATCAAGATACGTAACCTGACCTTCTCCTATGTGGTCTTTTTCCCATTTCGGCTGCCGTCTTCTTTCCCAAGGTTCGGGCACCATCACGCAATCTCTCAACCGTACCTGTGGCAAGGAGTGTTTTCGGAATGCCTCCGAAATGTGCCTGAGTGTCGGAGGGGCATGACGAAGTAAGGGCCTACTAGGCCATATAAATGCACGTTTAAAATACAATCTGCGTCCGTTGTCGTGGAATCCTAGGTAGTCCGCGGTGTCGGAGATGGTAGAAGATTCCGGAAAGTCGTGAGAAGCTGATTATCAGACCGGTTCGGGGAGAACGGTATTATAAGATGCCTTGGAGGTGCCAGAAGGGTCACTTTAGGGGTATTCTTGCTCTCGCCAAGGTACTGCGTCAGAGCAGGGCTAGATTTCCGCCGGCCGAGCATCGAACAAGATGATATAGAAGGGAGAGTAACCCGTTATATTCAATAGATAGTCGTATCCGGCAAATGTGTCAAGGTGAGCGACCGGGAAAGGGCAGTAGAAGATCCGGGCGATATTCCAACGTGAGAGTATGAAACGTGGGATCATCCAGCTCTATGGGCCGAGAGCACGCGTGACGTTCGGTGTCAATGTCGTTCGGTAGTCCGGTGACGTCGTTAGGGTGGACAGTCGTGTATGTCCACCTCCACATGAGAGGGATATGGGATACCCTATATCTTGGAGAGGATCGTGGGTATTAGAGACCCACCTTTCTTGTCATGCCAATGTGCTCCAGCTCAACTTTGGATACAAACCCGGTAGCTCTAGCTCCACCGTCACGAGGTGGGGAGTCATATCAATCCTGCCATCAGCTGCTGGTAAAGCGGCATGATGGGTTGGTCCTGTTCTACTGATTGCGATCGAGCAAGTCAGATTTGGCAAGTTGTGCGCACCAAGATTCGAACTTACACATGTGCGATGCGTCAGCTCCGAGTTATCCCAACGACCAGTACATTGGGAAATGTGCGCTTGGAAAGCCAAATGTAACGTAAGGCCTGTGATATTTGTAGCAAGGCGGTGCAAAGACCATATTCAAGGACCGGAATAGAGTCTCACCATGGCAGGGCTGAAGCGCTGAGTGGTGCTGGTGAATGAAAATGGCGAGACCACAATGATTGACCGGGGTCAAGTGGTGGTCATTGGTCTCAAAGAAATGCTACCACAGCTGATCGATGCATCCATCGACATCAAGGGCTGTGCACACAAGTGTACTGGGTGATATCGCGGCGATTCATGAAGGACCCCAACAAATCGTAAATGAATGCGTTCATCAGTAGATAGATCAGAAAGCTGACAGTGCACCGGCCGATGAAGCTATGTATCAGAAGGTACCACCATTACGGTTCTCCCATCAGCACGAGGCCCTGCATTTATGTCACGGACTAAGCAATTGTGCCGGAAGGTTGTGCTACGTCGTCAGAAAGGGAGGGCGGCCAGTTTGACAGGGGTTCCCTGATTGTTGGCGGCACGATCAGCGACGTTGGAAAGGGGTATCGGCGGCATACCTCCTGACGTCCCAAACGTTCTCGCCACTCTTTCCGAGTCGTCGGTTGACCCACCATTCGGCACGTCGACGGATCCAGGCATCTCTCTTGGTATCCGGTTCCATTGACTTGAGACTCATGCAAAACTTGAAGTCCTCCATCTTGTCGCGACACTCTGACATCCGCCCATGTCTATAGAGAGATTTCACCTGGGATCCAACGACTGCGCGAGGTGAGACGGAAGAAAGAAAAGAGAGCTGGGCACGCGCCATGGCAAAGGAGAAAATCGTCCAGAAGAGCGATACATCCCGGGATATCGTCCGGGGTTGGATGCACCTTGCGCAGATACTCTTCTTCCTGCCTCACCGCCGTTTGCCAGTCAACCGACATGCCGATCGCAACAAAAATAAAACAAAATAAAAATAATTTACTATTACGCGCTTTCAAACTCAGCCCAAAGTGAGACGCGTCGCGACGCGTTATTCGTTTCTCATCTTCTAGCCATCATCATGGTGAGCGAGATTTCTTTCCTTGACCCATACAGATTCTAAATCTATCATAGTCTCAGACACCGAGACGCAATAAACGTGCCAGGTCCCCCGGAATACCCAGCAGTTCTCCTGTTCCACCTCCCACCGCTCAGAGGCGCGAGTCCTCGTCCTCATTACCCCCTTCGTCCCCTCTAGCTCCATTCTCGGACACCGACGATAGCCTAGACGAACGCGATGCAGTAAAGGATCTTGAAGATGACGAGGAAGATGGCGAGGGGGTAGATCTTTTCGCAGAGGATATGGAAGAGTAAGTCCACGCAGATTTCGTGGCTTTCTTGCTCACCTTTCATCGCTCCGTGTTAGGGACTATGCTGCTAATGAACTCCTTGATCATTACTCTGACCGTGATATCGATGATGAGGGAGAGTTCGATGGGCTGTCTGGCGCTGCCCGCAGGGCCGCGGATGCGAAAATGGATCGAAGGGATCGATTAGAACGGAGTGGTAAAGCGGGAGGTCGTGCTGCAGTTAGAAGTCGTGCACCTCGATTTCTAGAGAGCGACGGCATGGATGATGAGGATGGCTTGGATGGAGATCTCGGTATAGCTCGCATGAAGCGACGTACTCGTCGTCAATATGACGAACGCCGGGATTTGGATGATATAGATGGACTAGACGATGTTGGCATGCTTCATACAAAACGGTCGCTTTCGCTGATGCACTTCACAGGAAATACCCTTGGAACAATTGAGCGATATCAAGGCAAAGTCAATTGTCGAGTGGATAACCAACGATCGTGTTCGCCGTTCGATCGTCAAACATTTCCGTCAATTCTTGATGACCTATGTCGACGAGAATGGAAATTCTGTGTATGGTCAACGTATCCGCAATCTCGGAGAGAGTAGGTGAACATGCCATGAATATGCCGTATCCTGACAATCCCCCCCCCCCCAGCGAATGCCGAATCACTCGAAGTGTCATACCTTCACCTTGCAGTTTCGAAGCCCATCCTCGCTTACTTCCTCACCAACTCTCCGGCAGCAATGCTGACGATTTTCGATGAAGTGGCACTGAATGCAATCCTTGTTTACTATCCATCCTATGAACGCATTCATTCCGAGGTCCACGTTCGCATCGCCGATCTTCCACTCAGCTCATCCCTTCGTGACCTCCGCCGTTCAAACTTAAACAATCTCGTTCGAGTTTCCGGCGTTGTGACTCGTCGGACCGGCGTCTTCCCTCAATTGAAATATGTGAAATTCGACTGTCGCAAGTGTGGTGCTGTTTTGGGTCCGTTTTACCAAGATGCAACCAAGGAAGTGAAGATCAGCTATTGCCCTAACTGCGAGAGTAAAGGTCCTTTCCCGGTCAACTCTGAGCAAGTGAGTCGAGCGGTGCCTATCGTTTTCTACACACTGACCACTCCTCTTCAGACGGTGTATCGTAACTATCAGAAAATGACTTTGCAAGAATCCCCAGGATCTGTTCCACCAGGACGTCTCCCAAGACATCGTGAGGTCATTCTCCTCTGGGATCTGATTGACCAGGCGAAACCAGGGGAAGAAATTGTGTGTATATATCAGTCTCAGTCATAAGCGAGTCTCACTCTCAGAGTTAGGAAGTGACTGGAATATACCGGAACAACTTCGATGCATCCCTCAACTCTAAGAATGGTTTTCCTGTCTTCTCCACCATCATCGAAGCAAACCACGTCAATAAAAAGGAGGACCTCTTCGCCGCGTTCAGACTCACTGAAGAAGATGAAAAAGACATCCGAACCCTCGCTCGGGATGAGCGCATCCGCAAGCGGATCATCAAATCTATTGCTCCCTCGATATATGGCCATGAAAACATCAAGACTGCCCTTGCCCTCTCGCTTTTTGGCGGCATCCCAAAGGATGTCAAGCGAAAACATCCTATCCGAGGTGACATCAACATCCTCCTTCTTGGTGACCCTGGTACAGCAAAATCTCAGTTCCTGAAATACGTGGAGAAAACTGCTCATCGCTCTGTCTTCGCCACTGGGCAGGGGGCATCGGCCGTGGGTTTAACCGCCAGCGTTCGCAAAGACCCCGTCACTCGTGAGTGGACACTCGAAGGCGGAGCGCTTGTCCTGGCCGACAAGGGAACATGCCTTATTGACGAGTTCGATAAGATGAACGATGCAGATCGAACTTCTATTCACGAAGCCATGGAACAACAGTCCATCTCCATATCGAAAGCTGGTATTGTGACCACACTCCGTGCTCGGTGTGCGGTCATCGCCGCAGCCAACCCTATCCGCGGAAGATACAACCCTACAATACCATTCCAACAGAATGTCGAATTGACAGAGCCTATCCTCTCACGGTTTGATGTGCTCTGCGTCGTAAAAGACACCGTGGACCCAGTGCAAGATGAGCTCCTTGCACGGTTTGTAGTGGGAAGCCATTTGCGTAGCCATCCCAAGTTTACACCCGAGAAGGAGGAAATAGACGTTGGCACTACACTTGATGCTGATGTATGTCCCACCATGCTTGAAGGAAAACTGAACCTGACTGCTCGTTAGCTTATACCCCAGGATGTTCTCCGGAAATATATCATGTACGCTCGAGAAAGAGTCCGACCCCAACTGTACGACATGGACCAGGAAAAGCTTTCGCGCCTCTTTGTTGATCTCCGACGAGAGTCTTTAGCCACAGGCTCATACCCTATCACCATACGTCATCTAGAAAGTATGATTCGGATGGCGGAGGCCAGTGCCAAGATGTGCCTCAGAGAATATGTTCGTGCCGATGACATTGATTTGGCTATTTCTGTCGCCGTTGGCAGTTTTGTCAGTGCACAAAAACTCACTATTAAGAAGACACTCGAAAGGGTGGGTGTGTTGTGACGTGCTGCATGCGAGGAACTAACTATCAGCGCTTAGAGCTTCCGGAAGTATCTCACACAAGCTCGGGACCATGAGGAGCTCCTCGCCTTCATTCTTGGACAACTCGTTAAGGAGAAAGCGCGACTCCACCAACTCCAAAGGCATGAGCAACCGGACCTGATAACCATCAAAGTCTCTGAGCTCGAAGAAAGGGTGAGGGGTGATCTCCAGGCATGTGTCATTAAAACTCACATCTGTGTAGGCCAAGGAACACGACATTTACGACACTGCACCATTCTTGCATTCGAAATTATTTGCAACCAATGGGTACAAGCTGAACGACCAGGTCATCGAAAAACGATTCCAAAATTGATCTCTCACCCGCTGAAATCGTATAACCGTAACAATGCTCAACCCCACTTTTGTATGATGTATTTCAGCAGAGTAGTGATTATGAATGCAATAACTCAATACTCGGTTCGCTCTGCTGATTCTATAATGTCCATAATTCTAAGATGATGCGGAAGTTGATAGTTGCTCTGTCGTCTCCGGGCGAATATTGTTAAGGTCGCCTTCCGTATTTTCGGTGGCCACAGATTCGGTAGGAGGTTCGTCGTCGTCGTCCATGATTTCTGTGGCGAAAATGATACAGGGGCATATTCTCAAGGATAGACCTACGTACCATCACCATAGACATCGGGGTGCTCGCGGAAACAGTCCTGCATGGCCCTGAACTTTTCTACACAGTCGATGCCCTTTGGGTCCGCTTCGGAGTGCACGAAACATGAGAATGCCTCTCGGAACTGCTGACCACATGGTCCATGAGCCATCCCGCCCAGACATGGACAGTCCCAGTTAATTTCCCCTGTTTCTGGATTGAAAGCACCCTCGGAAGTCTCTCCTTGGGCTCCGTCGTCCTCTATTGGTGTTTCTGATGGCGCTGCTGAAGGTTCCCCACCTTCAGGAGAGTTCGTAGCCGGTTCAAGCGCGTCGCTTCGAGGTGGCGAAGGCGTTGGTGCATCGGAAGGCCTCGGAGTAGAGGCGTGCTTCGGTGATGTGGGCTGTTTTTTGGGTACTGAGCATACGTGAAATGTCAAGTTTGACATCCCACACAATGAGAAACAAACACACCAGAGACGGCTTCCGAGTCTAATGATATGTGCCGACTGTCAGAAGTCAATGACCAAGCCAAGTATCCTGCGGCGGTCACCGATGCACCGAGCGCGTAAACGGAGCGGGTATATCGTACAAACGGTCGAGGACCTGAACCCGCTTGTGAGTGCAAGCATCTGCGTAACGGAAGACGCGCGAATTGGCGGAACATGACGGTCAGGGAACAAGCAAAATGTGCACTCAAAATTATGATGCCGAGACGCTGACCATATTTGCCGGTTTCGGGCCAGTCGCTTCCTTACATCAGCAGTGCTGACATCCTCTACTTACGATACAAGTCTACTGGCATTTTGGAACTCAACGAAAGCGTGTTTCCCTCAACCTCCATATCATAGATGAGGTACCTGAACAAATGATTTGGGTTCAGGCCATACGCCCAGCTTACTGTGAAGGCACTGAACCGGTTGAACCCGGACCGAGAGTTTTAGTGTACCAATTCATTGTTTCGAATCTTCAGGACATCAAATTCCTCCCTAACCATGGATGTATTGTAATTGGCCCGCAAGGGACCTGTAATTCTGGATCCAACCCGGGGATCAGACTGTCGATATTTGAGGCCACAGATTAAGAATGATGTGCTCGGGCCCAAATATACCTGGGCGGATTTCACGTTGAACGGGCGTTACAGAGATGTGATCTGGTCGACGTGGACATTCTTGCTACCACTAGTATAGTTGTTCTAGTTGTTTTCCTTGGAGACTATCAGAAATACTTTACCGCAATACTGCATCCTCCATATCGGGATTCGTGACAGTCGTCCGACGGTAGCCCTTTCGCTTTCATGGGAGATTGAACAACCGAGTGCATTGCCGGAAGTAACCTCAGCCTCATAAAAATGAAGGCACTTGACACTTACCGCAGTTTAACCGTCCATATTCAAGTTGATTGTAGTGCTATTCTAGAGTGTTCAGTGCCTCGTGTTGGGGTCGCCATGTCATCGAAAATCCTTCCCACCGGCATCGACTGGGGTCTAGTGATGACAGTGTGACCCACGATCACCGTCAAGTTCTAGGCGGCACGGCAATGTGCGCGAATCCAGCAGTGTTCATATCACTGTAATCACCCAATATGAGTTGGATTTACGCGTCCTTCTAGCGTCAAAGCCGATGCGAATCCCAAAAGTGCATTCGAAAAAGGTGTGTTAACAATACTGGTGTGTGTCGTCACGAATCCCGCAGGAACAACGTACGAACTGACGATTCATTGGGTCGTTTCCTGATGCATACTAGGTGACCGGTGACGGATGGCCCGGCCCCCTGCCGGGCCGCCTACTATCAGTAAAGGGTCCAATGGATTGCCGCACCGATGAATTGGCCGGAGCCAAAATCATGCCTTGCTATCACGATTTAAAAGCTAGGATGCATCGATCTGATTTGATGTCTGTTGAAAGTTCCCGGTCCTGGGACAAGAGGACGGTGGAACCCGGACCAGAATAGATCATCACCGCGCAATGTCACTGTCGGCGCGATTGCAGCACGAGAGCAGCCTATCCTTGAGCCTGAAACAGAGACAGAGCCTGCGCAGAACAGGGAGATTGCACTGCAGGCAAAATATCAGAGCCATCGAGTGTTGCCCGGCAGCACTGGTTATTGCCACTTGCTTGGATGTGATCGGAAAACCTAGACCGGCTTCCGATGCTCAGTCCCTCCTCTAATAAATGGGAGCTTAGAGCACGAAACCACAGATGGCGGTCTCGTTGTGACGAGCACCGTGGGGAAACCGGGGAACTGATCTAGACAGATTCACCGATCAACCGTGGCTCCATTGATTGGAGTACATACCTCGAGTCCTTGGCCCGAGAAGTCGTCTTCGTGATCACCATAGTAGTGGCCTACGGGAGGCCCGGGCAAGCGCATATGTTCGGAATCTCCCACACCACCGTGACCGGCGTCTGCTGGCAACTTCAATCGACCACGACTCGCAGAAAGTGCCCGGGCTTCATACAGCTTCAAGAATCAACGTGTAACCTACATTTTATCCTACTTCGTAATCGTGACATGCATTACAGATATCATACAACACTAGCAGTGCCAGTGAGCACTTGTTAGGCCTCATGAATAATTCTTATCGACAATGTTTCTTGGCGTCGCCAGAGAAACTGGTTGCTCTGCGGGCCCTGCGACCGGCTAGGCAAAAATACGGTATGCGGATATTTTCATGTGCAACGGATCTCGGCACCTCATTTACCCTGGAGTCGTCTGAGCGGTGGTTTAATTCCTTTGCATTTGAGGACTCACCTGTTGCACCCCCTTTCCCTCCTTTGCCAAGAGCCCGTTCAAGCACCTAGCGATTACACCCACACCCTCCTCGACCACGCTTCTCTCCGAATCGATAACTCTGTTGAGGATGCGACGGAACCGATCTGGATGCCAGCGGAGTAAAGCAGTACGAATCCGTTCTCGTCGCGAATGATTGGATGAATGTACAGGATGCAGCAAGAAGTTGGTGATGTTCTCGGGGGTAAGGTCTTCAATCCGTGCAGGGGTAGCCAAAAGTGGCCAAGGGATGTCACGAAAGCAGAGCGGCTCGGACGAAGCGGAAATGGCAGCCCACCGTGATTCATACGAGTTCCAGGCTTCCAGCACCGCGCGCTCTGCTCGGGCTTGCTCCCTCCGCACTTTCTCCTTTGCTCTCTCCACACTCTTTCTCCGTTCGTCCGCAATGGCCTGTCTTTCGCTATCCCGTCTCTGCCGTACCCGAGCTTGGATCCTCATGACATCTTCTTGGACGATCCTTCGCCGTGCTTCTTCGCGCTCCCGTTCCTGGGCTCTTCTCCGCATCTCTGCTTCATGGTTCATCCATTTATGTGCCTCTGCTTCGTACTCGTAAACCAGCTCATCCCACATCCGCTGCCGTAGCTCCTCCTTCCCCATCGGTTGGGCTCTTCGCTCATAATTAGAGCGGTCGGTCAAATGGATCTGTTCATCGACCCACTCTTCGATACTCTGCTGATGCACAGGTCTGAAAGCGTCTTCTCGGACCCACGATGGATTCTGTGCCGTACGTTTCCAGCGTTGGGGGTTGGGCGTAGTGGGTTCACAGCGGCACGTCACGTCAGGCCGCGGAGGGAAGCGCAGTCGAGAGATGGAGCACGGTAAAGTGCTCGAATCGCTCGTCTTTGGACGCTGAGCACAGGAGGTGTAAAAATAGCCAAAGTGAGGTGAGCTCGTCGCGCGCGAACGATACTGGAAGCCTGCTTCCATGGCTAAAGCAGCTAGCTGCGGGGAAACGGCGGTGGTCGATAGGCCGAGGGGGAATGGGGTCTCAGGGACGGCTGGCAGGGCGTGTTATATCTTGGACTGGCAGGCCGAACACCTTGCCATGGCATGATCAACACGCGTCAAAAAACATGGTCAGCGACTGCGTGTTTGCCTACGTACACGGCCTCGTTGTACATTTTTACCGGACGATTACACGGCACCGACACGTTGGGTCAACTTCGGTCCTTGCCAGATTTAATTCGCGCACCACAAGCAGTTTGATGGTTTGATTATATGTATCATGTACGGTATGCGTATCGCTACATCGCCGCGATCCTATCTTCCACAAAACTGCCCAAAGAAGTACTACTGCAAAAGTGTATTTACATGCCGTTGACTCTGCCCGCTCTGAAAATATCAAAAGGGGCCAAACCATGTTTTACATGGAACAAAAACCGGAATCGCTGATATACTCTGTGGAATCCTCCTTGTGGGATACTGCCTCAAGTCTCACCAGATCTATGAAAATGAGATGTGAACACTTGTTGGAGCGAACGGAAATGGCTAGCACATACTGAAATAGGAGTGGGCTTGGGCTTCCCGCGCCGTCAGTCTTTTCTGATGATCGTACCGGAGAAATTTATCTAAGAGGTCTAATGCCTCGGCGGTGACTAGGTTGTGGTTGTCGGTATTGACGTAACGCGACCAGGGTTGTTTGGGGTATCTACGGATCGATTAGGGAAAGTTTCCGTTAGCAGATGCCGGCATGTGTACTGACACTTGTAGGAGGCTGTCGAGATCAGTTTCAAAGGGTATGCTGTACGTCCTCAGCCATGCATCGAAGCAATCAGTACCGAGGACCCTCAGAATTTTGAGTAATTGGTCGTCGTTGTCTACACCACGGAAGAAATGCTCCTTGCGGAAAATCTGTCATAAGGAGGAAGCGATTGGGTTTACACTGAAACGTGAGGTGGACACAAGACCGATGCTTACCATCGACGCGAGCATGCATCCCACGCTCCAGATGTCAAGGCTGTAGTCGTACTGTTTGTACCCGACGAGTAACTCAGGCGCCTTGTAATAGCGAGACCCGACTCGGATGTGATAGGGCGTGGCAGGATGATAAAACTCGGCTAGTCCCCAGTCGATCAGTCTTAGCTACACGAGTTTAGATGATTGAACCGAAAATTCGATGACGCCACATTCGATAAAGGACCCACCTTTCGTCGTCGGTGATCGATCATGACGTTTCCTGGCTTCACGTCTCGGTGCATAATTCCTCTCGAGTGCACGAAGTCCAGTGCCTACTTGAACGATCAAATGAACTCGTAGGCGACCCCACCGATGACAGGATCTCAGCGCACCTTGAGCAACTGAAACGTATAATATTTAATGTCAAGCTCGTTCAACGCTACGAACAGCGACTTCCACTCCACGTTCTCCACGTACTCCATGATAAGACTGTGGTACTGTGCAGAGGTGTCTTGGACGACGTCCCGCAGGGCGACGATGTTCGCGCCTCCGGTCAGGTTACGGAGAATCTTGACTTCACGTTTGATCTTCTTCGGGGCGACGGGCTTGAGGACTTTGATGATGCAGGTCTCCGAGTTGACCATATCGACGCCTTTGAAGACC
This sequence comes from Xerocomus nothofagi, assembly GCA_038090035.1. Classification (NCBI taxonomy): domain Eukaryota; kingdom Fungi; phylum Basidiomycota; class Agaricomycetes; order Boletales; family Boletaceae; genus Xerocomus; species Xerocomus nothofagi. The sequence goes on along the minus strand of JBBPLY010000007.1, from coordinate 212,380 downwards.
TGCGTGGGCGTGTGACATGCACACTCGGCGCATGGGGGTGGTTCTTACCTCTGAATACCTTCCTCCTCCTATGCGTTCGATGATTTCATAACGTTCCGGCGAGCTCCACTCGATGTCGGAATTCTCTGTCGGCACCGGTTAGATCTGTAGACGCCACCGTCGAGCGGTACTGACCGTAGTCGTACCAGGAGCGCCCGAGGGAAGCGTTCACGTCGGCGTAGGTTCTTGCCATGGTCGATGGGGTGAATTGTCAAGACAGCAAGGGTGATGGGCGTGCCCAGACGGGGCATTTAGGCCAAGGGCAAGGCAGAAACGTTGGACAGCCTCGGCGAGTTGTGCTCGTGGTTGCCATTTCACAACGTCCCGATTGGGCGTTGATTCCGCTCGAGTTTGTTGTTTCATGTTTGACCTCCAGAAATGATACATCATGACATTGAAAGGAAACCAAGTCAGAGAAGGAGAGGAAAAGAAAAATGATGATGTGGCAAGACGACGTGGCAGTATCCGTGGACGGATTACAGCGGAACGATGAATGAATACACATACTAATGAGCTAAGTAATAAAGGATCGCGACGATAGATATAGATCAGACTGAAATCGATAACGAGAGAGGGAGCGTCTGCAAGGCATCATCATCAACGCCCTACCCAGAACCACATCTCGCGAACGACTTACAAAGCGTCAGTGTGATTGGATTGTTTGATTAGAGACCGCAGGTAGTAACAATTCGACCACCTGCGCGATCGAGCTGTTTTGTTGGCAAAACATTTCCAAATCTTTGCCCGACCATAGCCGCTCCCCTGCTCGTGATCGCGGGTTGCTCCCGTTCCCATCATCCTCACTACTACTTCTCGAATGCGATGGGGTCTCCGCCTCGAGTTTCCCGGGCCCATGATGATGATACACCTTACTCCTCGACTTCGACCGAACGAGATCACAAGGACCGGAGACGTTGCGTGAAGACAACGAAAACTGGGAATCATGACGAGTGTGGGTCGCAGAATTGAGACGCTTGAGTGCGCTATTCAGCTTCTCCGGCGATTGTGATGCAGAAATGGCCTCTGGACCGATGAGAGTCTCCTGCAGTACCTTGAACACGATATCGTTGACAGCCCGCACGAACCTTGCTTGAAATGGTGAGGCATTCGGTCCTGCAGAGGAGACGCTCGTCGACGCATCCGTCAATCTCTTCAAAGAGGTTGCCCACTCGTGGCGGACGAGTGGGTCGGCAAAGCTGAACATGTATCTTCGCGGAGTGTTGCCGTGGTTCAGGAATGCGACCTGAAAAGTATTCCGCATGAAAGCACGTTCCACAGAGACGGGCGAACTCTGTGGGAGACCGGTATACAGCAGTGCGTTCGACCCAGAACGCAATACCAACATCGTTGTCAGGCCAAACAACGTCCCCGTCGCCCTGAACGACGCCTCGGAGGACTTGGCGAACGAGAGAACAGGTGGATCAAAGGTAAGATTGTGTCCAAATAACTCGATCGTGAAATTGGGGTCGGGCTGTGGGATGCGGATCACCACCGGTTCAGACTGGACCTTGTAGGTCAGGCGTGAGGGTAACGCGCGCTTAAAGGTGACAGTGATCTCGGTGGGCCCATTGGAAGATGGGTGGCGTGCTTGTGAGAGTGGCTCACGGTGGATGGATTCATAGACATCGCCAAGCGTGTCGTCGGACAGCAGGCCGCGAGGATCGTGTCGTCGGAACGCGTCCAAGAAGTCTCTGGTGGTCACATTTCTCCCGACGTATCTAGTTGGACCAGGTTCCTGAGATATTCCGCCGTGCAAAACTTCATTGAGTTGCACGATTGCCCTCGAGAACCTGTAAGCCAGGTCCTTGTCGTAAGCAACCTGCTTCCCGTTGGCGTCGTACCACCGACTGGTAAAGGAATCAAGGAGGATATCCAAGGGGCTGATTCCCTGCGCGGCGCGTGTTGCGAGGTTGATAGTCTGCAGGAAAATGCGCAACGCTTTATCCATCCTAACACAGGTGAACCCGAACATGGCAAGGTAGTGTTTGAGAACGACACGCGATGTCCTCCTGGACAGATAATCACCGAGCTGTGCGCGGTCAATATCTGACGTGCGGAATAACAGGTGTGCCAACGCCACAGGATCATCAGGCTGTCCCAAATCGTTAAACAGAGACACGATGGCTTGATCGGCGTCGTTGGCAAATTGCTCAACAAAGGACTGCGTAAAGGCATTGCGTGGCACGCTGCGTGATTGAGGCTCTTCGCGTTCGCCGCTAACCCGTAAATTACGGAGGAGCACGATATTCTTGACGACAAACTTCCTGTCCGAAGGGTTCGGCTTCGTCAACTCTAGGAAGGAGTCTGGGTCTTGGATGATAGGCTTGGCGATGATGAATATGTCGTTGAAGAGAAAGAGGAAACGATCCTTGACCGTATCAGAGTTGACTACCTGCAGGACGGGCGCAGCCAACAACAACTTCCGAGGCGGGTCATCGATCGCCGACGGCCAGACGGGGCTCTTTGGTCCACGTCCTAGCATCTCATCAAGACGTTCCATGATAACAGCACTTTTGGAAGGGAACTCTGAGTATTGCGAAGACGTATTCGACGATGACTCCGAGGTAGTTGGAGGAGGATAATCAGACAAGGACGACCAAGGCTCAGGCGTGGATGGTGGCGCAAGCTCAGGTGGTGATGGGGTAGGAGGAGATGTAATGGTTCCCAGAGCGGAGGGCGCGGAGGGCTCGACGGGAGAATGAGTGACAGCACTGCCTGACTTGGCAATCTTGCTTGCTCGCGGCGTCTTCTGTATGTCCTCATGTGCAGAACTTCCATTTGGGCTGACAGGGGAAAACTCTCCATTATGTGGCTTCCCAAACAAAGTCCCATTGGTACTGCTTGTTGGCGTCCTCGACTTCTCTGAAGAACCGATGTCTTCCCAATCTGAAGTCAGGTCATTTTCCTTCTTCCACCTCAATATTTCGGAAAGGGAAGGCTTTTTGGAGGGCATAGTGGGGCGAATGGTTTGGGTATTTGGACCGAACGAGCTGCTCGTCAAAGTCGGCGTTGATGATCCGAATCTATTGCTGAGCCACTTGCGGACGCCTTCGCGGTTGGTAGGAAGTGTTTTCAGCGGGACTGAACCAGGCGACTGACTAATCGGTATTTGCCCGCCACTGAGGTAGTCGTGCGACGACGATGACGGCGCGGTCGACAGCGAAGGGGAATTGAGGCTTTTGAACTTGGGAAGGAGATGCGTGTCTGACGCTTGGTGTGCAAGAACACGATCTCGTTTGATGTCAGGGGAATTAGAAGGCGTGTTGCTGGACGAACTTGACGGCAGCGGTATTTCGTTCTCATTCCCGTGGAGAGATAGGACAATGTCCGGAGTAGACGACGATATCGACAGCCCCCGACGATTCCGGCTGTTGATACGTTGTTCTTCGAGCTTCTTGATCCCTGGGAATGGGAACAGTTTAGCATCCTGGTTGTATTTGGTAAGATCCAGGTTGGAAGCTAATGGAATCGGAGAAACGCCACTTCTCGGTGGCGTTGGCAGGGCTAGTGACTGCATCGACGTCGAAGCAGACGAAGATTGCATTACCGGCTGTTGCCCACCTAGAGGATATGTCGACCCGAGCTCGTTCTTGTCCGCTTTTGGGCTTGCCAGACTTCCTCCACTCTCCCGACTGATGCTCGAGTCTGTATTCTGTCTTCGTTCCCGAGTAGCTATGCTGTTGGTCCGAGATCGACGACCATTGCTCGAGCTACTCCTCGTAAGTGCCCCAACAAGCATTTTGCCCCATGCCCCAAGAGAGCCCTCCCGCTTCAGCGGCGTTTCTGGCACAGTTAGTGAATTATCCAAGTCGAACTCGGTGGCCAGAGGTGATCGCTCGCTTTGTATGCGTGACGCGACCGAAAGACGCTGAGGATAAGCTTGCTGCGAGGAATCTGACTCGTCACCAACAAGGAGCGCCGAAGTAGTATTCAACGCCGGTGCTTGTAACGAAGGTTCATGGGAGCTCGGGGCAGAAGGTTGTTCGATGGATGGCTCAATGTCGACCACAAGCTCCTTCGAATCTGAGGACGCGCGAGGTGACGATTCTTCAGTCTGAGGACCAGATTCCTCGTGAGGCGACTCTGGAGGGATCTGATCGTCGTCTTCCTCCACCACGCCACGCAGCTGTTCCTCATCCTCGTCATCTTCATTATGGACGGCAATATTAGACTCGGGAACTGAGGAATGTCAGTACACCGATCCTGGAAAAGATGGCGGTGAAAAACTGACCTGGGTTCGCGACCCAGCTTATCTGTCTCCCATAAGCATCACGGTGGGGTGACCGCCGAAGATGTTCAGCAGGGTATACAACCTCCTCAGGTTCATCGGGTTCTATGCCATCCCCCTCGTCGCGAGAAGACAATGATACTTCCGTATGTGGTGTGGCAAACGGACTGGACGGGAAGATATCTTGCCTTGATGGCGACCTCTGGGCTACCGAGAGGTAGAATGGCACGCCCGCGGCTGAGTCGGTTGATTCAGTTGACGGTGCATCGGACGAGAGTGGCAACCATTGGGGAAGCCCAGGGGATGAGCGGCTAGGAGTAGCGGGAAGTCCAGGATAGGTTGAGTCTGGAGGGACAGCCACATCATCGTCCTGTTCGACAACTATACTTCTTCGCTTCCATTGATTAAGCACAGCCCGGACAGGGGTCGTCTGACGGCTACCCACAATGCTCTCATCAAGATTGATGTTAGGAGAAGAAATAGGCTGGATAGGGATAGGCGTTGTGGAAGCTGTGCGAATGGGTTCCGTGAGTGGTTGTTGGGTGTAGGGTAGGGGTGTCGAAGGGTGGGTCGGAGTACTTGTTGAAGTAGATAACACCTCGGATTCGTCGGCGGCCGTGGCCCGATTTGATTTGCTGGCTGAGTTCCGCGCTGATCTGCGTCGCCTTCGCTTTGTAGGCGTAGAGACTACAGGGCGTTCCTCGCCCCCACTAGTGCCTCCTTCGTCGGCCTCTTTGATTCTTTCACCGAGGGCAGTAAAGAGTTTCATGCGGGCGGCCGAACGTTCACCGCCCGAGATGGTATTATTACGACCAAGCTTTACTGAACTAGGTTGTGGAGATACTGACGGAGAAGAGAACGTGGAATCTTGTGCTTCTAGATTGGCACCGGTGAGCTTGTGAAGAGCCTGCATGCGTGCAGCCACGCTGTTGGACCGCCAAATTCCTTTTTGTATGGCGTCCAGTGTGGGCATCAACGGCGTGGGTGGTGAGGTGCCGGGATAGAGGAGGGGCGTTCCGGGAGACAAGAAATTGGGGGACATGAGGACCCTCGACGCAGGGGGAGTGGAAAGGTAGGAGGGTATCGGAGCGACGACGGACGGGAGCTGGAGCACGGCGGGTGGAGGGGAGGGGGGCGAATCGTCTGGGGAAGAATCGTTGCTCGGGGTGACTGAGGTTGGAACGGGCGACTGGGGAAGCTTTTTACCCTTGAAATCTCTCGAGCCCCTGGAGCGAGAACGGGACCTGTTGCGGCGCTTGCGACCCGACGTGGACGGTTCGGGTGTGGTGGGCTTTCGTTCGGGGGGAGAGTCAGGTCTAGGATCGGGGCTGGGTGAGTGGTCCTGAGTGGGTTCGATGACGTCCTGTTCGTCCTCTGCTTGAAACTTTTCCCCGTCGCTCACGGCCTCGATGTGCATTGGGGGGCGTCTGCCGTCTTTCATGCGAGGGAGGGACGCGGCGCGACGTAGCTTTGCGACTGCATTGGCGCGTTGTTCTGCGACCGTGGGGGGATCGTTGTCCATGGGCGCTGTCGTTCTAGATCAGTAGCGCGGTGAGGCGGACGACGAGGACGTACGTGGACCGTGCGCCCTGAACGAGTGGCAAAAGGTGGATATATGCGCTGTCGGAGAAGCGAGAGAGAAAGAGAGGAGACACGTGGCAGTGCTATGTAAAGAGTAGTATATAACCAGACCTCGATCTGGATCCGCGTGTCGCCCTCTGCCTTGCGGATTTTTTCGCGGTGGACTCAGTCATCGATAAGGAACGCGGCAGACGGCGTGCTTTTCATTTCTCCAGATCAGCGCAGGTCACCCCTGCCTCGCTTCCCGGGGCGTGTCCTACGCTCGGGAGCATATCTACCAATTCCATCCGCCCTCGGAATCGCGTCTGGTTCACCCCTTCCATATGCGAGCATCTTCCAAAGAATGGAATCCATCCAGGACTCACTCTACTTCTTCCACCCCCTCCCCTCCCCTGTCACCTCCACCGCCATTCTGCCTCCTTCGTTTAGATCTATATGCTTCTTTGATCCCACTCCAGTTTGGTCGTCTCAAGTCAAACCCTTCCCCGATCCGAGCGTACGTCGAACCCCCCACTCGCGACACAGCTCGAAGCCTCGTCGGGTCTATCGTCCCGTCCTCGCCCAACACGGATCTGCGCACGTGCAGTCGCTTGATGAGTCCCAGCATCAGCGTTTGGGTCACAGTTCCCGTTTCTGGCGCGGGAATGTCAAAAGCGTGATACAACTGTATCACGAACGGATCCGTCAGCCAAGCTTGTCACACACACACACACACAAGTGCATCTCACATGCCTTGCATTCAAAGCCCACCGCGCTCTCCTTGACCCATGCAGGCTTCACATCAATCTGACGTTGGTCCGAAATGAGTAAACACATAAACATACGCCGATGTCCGTCGTGTGACATGTACCATCGGCGTTTTGACCAATAAAGATCGACTCACGCTACGTGCCATCGTCAATCCGCTCAACGCCCACATATCCACGTGTTCCGGCGTGTCAACAGATAACACGTTCGCTGCTTCTACGAAGGGCTCGCTAACAAGACTGACCGTGAATTCTTTGGTCGCCATTATGTTCGTTCGGGTCTCTTCCGGTCTCTCTGACGTCACTGCAAACGAAACGCTGAGGAGGGGAGGATTGTGTGCAACCTTTTTCATGATGACTGCGTGAGATTAATGCGGAGAAAGGGAGTATAACCCACGAGTGAAAAGGAGCTGTACGACCAGTCCGGGGATTAGTACATGAGACGTGATGGATACGACGCAGCGTGATCACCTGAACAGTGACAGGTTAGGTCGACCCTTTGTGGAGACTGTCGAGAGCAACGCGGTCGGCCGAGGAACGACTGCGCTGGTCAACAACGAGTATACACGCCTGTATGAAGTCCAAAGTCAATACCACATGTGCAAGAACAAGGTTAAATTTGATGGATCAACGCCAACGGCATTCTCTGACCCTCCGGACAAGTTCCGCGACTGCATGGATCACGGATACACACCTGGGTGGCATCAGGACCGGATTCCATGTCTTTACACCGTGCAAATCGTGTGTCCAGGCCTTGTCGAGCTCCGTGTCGCGCGAAGCCCCTTGGCAAGGCTCCCATTTTGGATTGGGGGGCAGGGTGAGTCGGAACGAGGGGGCAGGGTCGAAGTCCGGCAAATCCTTGCGTGGATGCTCCGATTTGGGTCCTGTGGCGAACCACCTGGCTCTAGATGTCGCCTGCCATGACTTTTTGAAGATGTGAGAGCGGGATAGCGTGCGGTTCATCGAGGACGAGTCAGATGGCCATGTGTCGCGCGGAGGAGTCGCGGGAAATTGGCGTCTTGAAACCCAGGACGACTGGAGATGGGACCACTCTCCGTCGACGCACGCCAACACCCGACGCCCAAACATTCAGACGTGCCACGCTAGCAAGGAACGTCTCGCTTTCCTTGTACCGAGTGCCTGCTTTGCCGCGACGTCGTCCAGTAGCACGCGATGTGATGTGCTTTTTGCGTTCCCGAGAGGATCACCGAACTTCCCGCCGATTTGCCCGTACGCGACGAGCGTGTGGTACTATTTCTATGCGTTCCTGCGCATCCGAGGGGATCACGGTCAGCAAACCTAAATCCGTCGACTCGGGCTCTGCAGGAGATCCGACGGAGTCATGTGTTGATCTGATAGGACTTTCTACCCTCTTCGTGAAATCGGCAGACCAGATCACCCATTCTAGATCAACACCAATCGCATTCAGCGACCGGGAGGAACGTTCTACCGACACCCACGCCAGCAAAGCGCACTCGCACTCAACATCTCAAGATGGCCTACAGCAACGTCCATGGATCCTACGCCTATCACGACACGTTGAAGGGCATACACTATGGGCCTGGCTGCGTGCACACAGCCCTCCCAAGACTCCTCTCCACCTTGAATGGCAGCAAGGCGTTTGTCGTCACTGGCAAGTCTCTCCGAGAAAAGGTCAGCTATTTGCCTTCGATTCATCCCCACTGACATACAATCCGTCCGTAAGACGAACGTGGTCGCCAACGTCGAAGGAATCTTGAAAGATAACGGGACCTTTGCTGCGACCTTTTCCGAGATAGGACAACATGCGCCCGTCCAAGGCATCACTCGTGGCTTGGAGGCATACAAAGCTGTGGGAGCCGACATCATCGTATCTATCGGAGGTGGCTCGCCCATCGATGCAGCAAAGGCGATCGTCTATCGGTTTCATCAGCAGAGTGGGGGCAAGTTTATCAATCATATAGCCATTCCAACCACCCTGAGTGCGGCCGAGTACAGGGTGAGTTTCTCATGACCCACTAAAATTACCATCGATGGTTCACTCCATAGCGTTAGGGCGGTGCTGGATACACGGACGAACAAGGCAACAAAGTCGGCGTTCACGACCCCATGCTTGCTCCTGCCGGCATTATTCTTGACGCTGAGTTGACCTTGTCCACCCCGGAGGAACTATGGTACGCCTCAAGGCTCTGTCTCTCATCTCGTGCTCGACATGAGGTACACACAGGCTATCGACGGGCCTTCGGGCTTTGGACCATGCTGTTGGTATGCCGTAGTTCACCCCCTCATACCGCCCCGCGTTAGAAACTCATGCTGAATCACAGAGGGTCTCTACTATCCCACGCAGCCGTATCCTATGAAGGCTCTGTGTTATGCTGCTCTATCAGACCTCTTTAAATATCTCCCAAAGAGCAAGGCACAGCCTGGGGACTTGGAAACAAGACAGAAATTAATGATAGCAGCATGGATGAGTCTTTGGCCTTGCAAGGTCGCGAAACACGGGTAAGAAGAATATCCAGGACATGTTGCAATCCGAGGGCGATTCCTCACAATCCCCCAGCTCCATCGGGTTATCACATACTCTGGGTCACAAACTGGGAGCGACCTACGGAATTCCGCACGGAATCACGTCTGTGAGTGAAGTGGGTTCTTGTCCGAGGACTTGAGGGTGCTGAGAGCTTTGGAGTGTTTGACGCTTGCTTCTGTCGTTATCCTGAAAGCCGAGATTGCAAGTCCTGAAGATAAGGAAACACTAGCGGAAGCCTTGTTCTATCTGCGGGAACCCACCACTGGTTCGGTCGAAGGGGATATCAAACGACTGGGAAACAAGATTGACGAGTACGCGCACCTTCCTTTTCAGCGAGCATGCCCGACCATGACTGATGGCGATGTGATCAGACTCGTGCGTAGTTTGGGCCTGCACCGCACGCTTGCATCATACAACGTCCCAAAGGCTAACTTGCCGACCATTGCGGAGTTGGCCTTGGCTGGAGACAATCCAGAACTTCAGCCCAGATTAGAAGCATTGCTAGAAAGCATCTATGACGACTCGACCGAGGGTCATCGTGGTGTCCTGTGAAGTGAATTTGTTCGCATTTCTATCACATAGGATGGTAGTCTCGAAAGATGGTCGCACTATGATCCTTTGGTTTCCGCATGACAGAGACCGGCCGTGGTAGAGCGAGGACCAGTCCGGTGACAGCCTGAGCCTGAGAGTGCCACCTTGACTCGTCCGTTCGTCTGGCGAAACAGCCTTCGCCGTATGATTGATGTACCATAGCCCCGAAACTTGCAACGACCTATTCATGAAGTTGGCTCTAGGACGACGAGGTTGGCGCTGTCCATCACGACAAGCTGCCCTGATTCCCAACTCGGCTCGCTTCTCCAAGACACGTCGTATCGTCCATCCCCAGTTCTCTGAACAACCAAGCAAGGCCCTCTTTTGCCGCGCGCGCACAAGTCTGACGGTAAGATCGCAGGGCGAGTCGTGGCTGATAGAAAGGTACCGCTCCGATTGTGCGCTCAAACACGCCATGTCAACATGTCTCTAGGTCTTTATTGGCACCTCGCTTGACTCCATTCGCAAGAGCAGGGCTCCCCCCATCCATGTCGCAACAAAGGTTCAGTTCAACAACCCCGTCCAAAGGAGACGACGCGAGGAACACGGAAAAGAACGCCAGCTGTGATCATAGTCATAAATACCCCAACGACCATTCGCATTCCAGCTTTCACTCACATTTGCATGATGACCACGACCATACTCACGGCGCGGAACAGATAGTACATGTTTTAGAAGGAAAAGGTGTGTTGTTCTTTGTTGGCTGCGTTGTATTGGCTCAACATGCGCTGCAGGCGATCGGGGCAGTCGAATAACCCTTCTCGGGCTTGTCGTTAACATTGGGTTGACCGGCGCGAAAGGATTTGCAGGCTGGTATATGCATTCGGCATCACTGCTCGCTGATGCAGGTCACTCGATGAGTGGTGCGTTCAGTCTTGTGTCACGATGCATATGCTCATCCCCATTCCTCAAGACTTGTTGGGTGACTTTGTCACCTTGTTCTGCTGGAAGCTATCTAGAAAGCCGTCATCTGGGACATACCCATATGGCTTTGCCAAGTTCGAAACTCTGGGAACGACCACAGTCTCCATTCTTTTGATCGGCGGTGCACTTGGCATAGGTTTTCATTCTTATCATCTTCTGATGGAAGCTCTCTCGGGTACCGTATCGACCCTTCCTCCAGGTCAACTTCACGACATTTTACAACAAGTTGCCTCTGTCGGTCATCACGTCCCGTCCGTCGGGCATTCACATACACATGTAGACGTACTTGATCCCAACGCTGCATGGTTTGCGGCTATCAGCGTGTTGTCAAAGGAATGGCTGTATCGCATCACGAAAAAGGTCGCCGACGAAGAACACAGTCCCGTCCTGTACGCGAATGCAGTGCACCACCGGAGTGACGCATACTCGAGCTTCGTTGCACTGTTTGCCATTCTGGGATCGTCTATTTTCCCATCCTTGCCACTCGACCCACTCGGAGGTATGTCGATAGTTCGTCATGAAATCCACTCGATCACTCATGCAAGGTTTGACCGAACAGGCTTGCTCGTGTCGTTTGTCATTCTTCGGCAAGGTGTGGCGCTGCTCGGAGGGGCATTCGCTGAATTGACCGACGCTGGTATATCCCAGAGTTCGCGAGATAAACTCTTGCGTGCGCTGGACCCTCTGCTTCATCGCGACGTCACGAATGATGCTTCCGCCGCTGTCCCGGAGGATTGTCGCGTACTCGCAATCAAGGAGTTGAGAGCGAAGCGAGCTGGATCGCTGGTAAGCGTCGACCTCACCGTCGACGTCCCTCACACGATGACCGTCATGGCCACGTCTGAGTTGGAGAGGAGGATTACCCAGCTGCTTAGGGACGCGAGGAGGGATGTTTCAGAGGTTAGAATCAAGTTCCATCCTGTGGATGACAGCTTGTCGTGATTACGGCCGTCCGTACGAAGGCGTTGTATCAGCGGTACATACTAGTAGCACATGATGATAATTTATTCGATATCTGAATTCGGTTCCAGTTGACGCGTTCTGGCTCACACTCCAATGAGCGAACTCGAGCTCAGGTTTTCTCCGTCAACTGAACAAGACGCAGGGGCGTTTCGCCTGGTAGAACTTTCGCCCGAACTGTGCCAGCTCATCGATTCGGCGGTAGAGACCAAAACATCCCAGCCAATGTAAGCCTTCCACCCACCAGCACGTCGAAAAACGTCGTCATCCAGTACAGTCTCTCCATCAAGGGGCATCCAACCGAGGACGCCGTAGCATGCACAGCGGACAAGACGTACACGCTACGCTCGGTGGTACTCTCCAACACGATGCTGGTCCTGACGCCTTCCAGGACAGATCCGGACGGGACAGCTCACGTCCGCGATCAGCTGCACGAGGTCCTGGAGTTGGTACCGTCTGTTCCCAAATTGCACAAGCTGTCCGTACTCCTTCAAGGGATGGAATACGACGAGGGCGACGAAGATCGACGCGTCAGTCACGTCGTAGAACTCACTACGTTTCCTGCCGCTGACACGCACACCACACTCCAGGCGATGCTTCCGAGATATAGCTACGAGCAGGCGCGAGAAGAGATCCAAGCGAGCGACACTGAATTGAGACTCGGTCTCAAGGAACGGCGTGTCCTCGTCCTAGACGGTTTGTGGACCGTCTTTCGACCGTGGCATCATCTCACTGCGTAAATACTCTCGATCGATCGTAGGCTACCTTCGACCGATTGCGCCCGTACATCTGAACACGATTCTGGAGCTTTTTCTCAACTATCTCATATCGCTTGGCCTTTCACACGAAGCTGCGCCAGTGGACGATCTGGTTTCTGCACTAGCTGATGAGCATGAAACCCCACGGGAAGCGTCGGACCAGGTTATGTCTTGGTTCGGCCAGGTAGAGGAGGATACGTGGAAGATGGACGTCAATGCGGTGGTCGCGGAAATTGGATTGGGAATTATCAGACACTACAAGGTATCGCCCCCCTTCTCTCCATCGTAAAACCCTCTTCTCTAGCTCACGTCGTGCGATGATGAATAAAGCACGAGCCCATACGGGAGACAGAATTCATGACAAAATGGAAGAACGCCGTCGGCGACGCGTTCGAGTCGACCGTTTCGTTACAACTACTCTCCGTGCGCTTTCTTCTGCCTCACACTGAGGAAGGGCCTGACACTCATGCGATGACAAGGGCAACTACTTTCGAAACCCGAACGACATCTCGGGGGCGACTTTGAGTTACCTTGCGGCTTCTACCCTCCCGACAGATCCTGCTGCACGCTTTGCGGAGTTGTTCCTGACACGTCCACGATGGAAGAGCGATGAGATTGAGCCCTTCCTCTCTGACATTGCTGTAGATTCGAAGGAACGGGACAAGATGTTGCTCAAGTACGCGCGTGCCTTGACGACGCCGGAGGGTACTTGGTACGCTGCAAGAGTGGGCTACCACAATTAACCGCAACATTCGGTGCGTTCCGGATGCAAGAAAGTAACGAACTTGATGCTCCTCAAAGGAAGCAGCGACACACGTGGTGCTATATATCGGTCAGCCAGAAGAGTTACCGGTTCTGGTGGAAACTGGAATGCCAGCCAGGGAGAAAACCCCGCATTTACGCTCGCAGGATTGTATCTTAGGACGATACAGTGGATATCTGCTCACGGTGCATAAACCTCGTTGCCTAATGCATGACTTTTGGAGGAAAAAAAAAAAGGAAATTTTGGTCTCCTACCGGCCAAAACATACGAGTCTGTTTTGGCAGTCCCAATCATATGCATTATCAGTATGTCTATTGTAATATATCACACTGAACCAACATCAAATAGGGGTTACAGAGGTTGCTATCCTTACCACTACTCTGTCCTTCGTCCCTTGGCTCGCGTTTTCACACCCTGGCCCAAAGTCCTGACAGGCGAAGGGTGATACTCTTCGTCCTCGTCCGAGTCCCCTGCCTTTTTGCGTTTTTGCTGAGAACTGGGTACCGGGGCGACAGAGTAGGTGTGTCTGGAAGTGAGAATACTGAGACCCGACGGTCCCATGAGACTGTCGATGAAATTCCAGAGCGCTTTGCCGACGTTCCCATTATTTCGAACGTCGCGGAATTGCTCTCGAATGCGTAGACGCATGTGCAAGATGGCATTTGCCCGCTCGTGGTGCGAATGACTTCGAAGGATGTAGAGCAGCGTCCCTAAAAAAAAGGGTGGGAGAGACGGTAAACATCGAAAAACGTTCAGCATCGTTGGTCGAGCACGAACGTACCAATGAATACAAATTCAACAGGTGCGACGCGCCTGTCGACCTGCTCAAAGGCCATTTTGAGCTCGGGCGTCATGGCGATGTACCCAAATTCGTTCAACACGTCGCCTATATGGTCCTTGAACGCTTGGTTTGGTTTGTCCACGCGTGACAGCCATTTTTCGAGTTTCGGGGCGGACGGCAGAGCATGCTCTGGCAACGAATCGCAACAGTACACCATTTGTGCGATGCATTGAAAGTCGCGACCACGTCGAGTATCCCATTCGAGAACTTCTGCGAGGCCGCCGTCGCAGTTGACATGTCGCGTCTCGAGATCGCCTATCCAGTCTGCCCAGGACGAGGAAATTGCTTGCAGTTTTTCTATATGGCATATTAGATTCACAAACATCGCTTTGCTACCTGGACGTAGCGCACCGGCAGCCGTCAAGCTCATCCCGAGCTGTACCCTTTGGAAAATTTCTCTCTCCGTACCCGGCGGGAGGCGGTGATACTCGACTGACGGCAGAACGTGAATGATGGGACCATGCTCACACATCAAGGAGACTGACCGCATGTGATCCTCGTTTCTACAAATCGTCGCTTCCACTGATCGGGGATTTCTAGGCGTGTCGTCCTTTGTGCATCGGATCTGACGAACCAGAAGCTCTTCTTTGTGCGTGCATCGCGATCTTGACAAAAATTGCCTCAGCACGTCGCGGTGAACCCTGAGGTGTTGCACTCACGAGGTATCTGTGACGGAATATTGGTCAACAGGAGAGGGGAAGAAAAGGAAAACATGATCGTTCACCAAACCATCGAGAAATTTTTGTATCGAGGTCAACCTTTGCTTGCCATCGACACAAACCCTCACTGTCTCCCCCTCGTCGTCCTTTTGAACTGCGAATATGACGGGGGGCACGTAAAAATTGCGAAAAATGGAGTCAATGAGACCAATTTGCTTGCTCTCTGGCCAAACTACGTCTATGAACGCGCCCTGTCAGGAAGAACGTCGCTGTGGTCGTAGCGAGCGGAATATACCTCGTTGGTAGCTTGGATTGAGGTCGATATACCCTTCGTGTATAAAGTCTATCGCAGGTGAGGGAGAAGTCAGTCGAGGATAGCGGGCAGCTCACTGTGGAGTTCTTGTGTGCTGTAGCTCATGGCGGATGGGGGCGTCAACGCATTGCTTATCCGGAACACGTTGGGGTCCGCGTCCTCGTCGTCCGAATAGTCGTCGAGCTCGTCGACGTCCTTGTCCTGGCTCTCGCTTTTGTCAGCCATGTTCGCGGCGGGCATGAGCAATCGTGCGGAGTCAATTTGAGCCACACGCGTGTTCGGGTCTTGTTTGGAACTGGATTAACATTGCTCGATTATATACTGTAGTCTTTACCGCCCTCGTTCCACTCCCCGAACTCGTCATCACGGTAAGGGTCCTGTTCGTGGACGTCGTTACGAGCGAGCGTCGCATCTGAAGAGGTCGATCGACGGTACCGCGTCCTCTCCTCTTCCTCGTCCTGAATCAGTCTCCGCCCTTCCTCTCCCCCCTCCACAGCGCCATTCAGTCCCCTCGACGCCGTTTTCCCGGTGGTGTCAACGGGAATACCGTCTTCGTCGTCACTCATGTCTCCGAGCTCCCAGGGTTCCTGGACCGCTGGCTCCCCCTCTTCTGTCACCCTCAGAGCCTGTGCTTCATCTGCTTCGTTACCGTCTTTGTCGCCCGTCATGGTAGACCGTATACCCGGTGTTCGTGACAGCGCAATATTCCGCTGGGATCGTTCAGGCTTCTTGTGTGTCAGGAGGACGACGCCGGATATGAGGATCACGATGGAAGTGAAAATGAGGAAGAGAATCCAGGGCTTGTAGGCATTGACTTCGTTGTTGAAAACGAGCGAATCCAGGAAACTGGACGTAAAAGTAAGCAGGTGTTGCATGGCAAGCAAAGCGACATACCCCGTGGCAGTGTAGACGCCGTAAAACACAGGCACGACGAGCGTAGAGTCATACACCTTCAGTCCGCGGTTCAGACATATGATCTGCAAGACCGCCGTGATAATCAAGAGGATGATTGTGAAGATGGGAGCGATATGCCCAAACTGATTCCCCGGATTTTCGTGCGACAAACTCCCAGTGAGCAACTTGACGCTACAAGAACTCAGAACCCCAAAAAGCAGCTACGGTGATGGGTACGTACGTAGCTTTAGCGAATACGAGACTTCCGCCTGCAAGACCGCCACCGCAGCATGCCCAACCGATACCAAGGATCCAGGCAACCTGTCTGTCGTCCTTGGGTGCTGTCCAAATCTCAAGTTTCTCCTTGATCCAGAGTGAGAAGGAGGCATAGATGTTCTTGACATTTTGAAGAAGTGTGGTACTAGGCGAGGGCGGTCTGCGCGCGCTCATGCCTGTGAAGGGCTCCGAAGTGACGTCAGAACGGGAAGAAAGGACCGCGTCGAGTGAATAAGTGAACTTGAGAACGATAAGCAAAGCGATGGACATGGAAAAGAAGAAGGCGAGCCATCCACCCCTCCTCCAGAGGGCCGTGATATGGTCGACGTTTGTCTCTGAAGAGAGACCGCTGTTGATGCCGCCGAACGCGACTATGCCAATGACGCCAAGAACTACGACTATTGTACCCTAGGAGCCGGTCGGTCAGACGAAGGAGATGGACGGAGTGATGACTGACATAAATATCTGTTTGGGTAACCGGTGTTCCAACCAAAAATCTAGCAAAAAGGAAATTAAAGATGAGGGACGTGGAGCCAAGGGGGGCGACGTATTCTGTATAGGGGATACGTGAGCGGCCACGAGTGCTATTAGGGACGAAGGACTTGCCCGCTCGCATGTAATCCAAGGCGAGGGTGCTCCCTATGAGCTGTGACAGGATGTAAAGGGTCATTCCCAAGAGCCATAATGGTCGTAGCCAGTCTCGTCGACGAGCAGACTTTGGAATAGCGTTCGTGCGGACCTAGGGAGGAAGGTTTACAAGGCAGCGCAGCGTGGAGCACAAGACGCTCACATGATCCAGTTTCGTGAGATTCAGACCGGCCGCGTTGAGCACGGATGCGAGGAGGATGATGGCAAGACCGATGATGAAGGCGACGACGGGGTTCGGGCGTGCATTGGTGGTCGTCGAGGTCTCAGTCGGCGACTGTGCCAGAGTCATCGAGCTCGAGGAAGGGTCCATCGAGGAGGCGGATGTAAAAGTCTCCTAACAAGTAAGCGATGACCGCCGCAACACGGCGAGCTCGGCTCTGGTTCATGCCATGGAGCGCATCCTCGACCAGCTCAGAACTCACGCCGACGCTGCCCCGGACGACGCTCTCCTCAAGGACACCGTTGCCCTCCTCCTCGACATTCAGCGACATCCGGACGGCCCATATCAAGTCGCCTGGGATGCTCTCTACAGGAACTTTGAGCTCCTCCGAGATCGCGGGCTCTGGGAACGCTCCACCGAGAACGACGAGCTCCTCGATGCCCTTCGCATCCTGCTCACGTCTCCCTTCGACAAGTCTGCACACGAGCCCGGAGAACCGCACCAGAAACCTTCGTTGAGTGAAAGGATTACCATCGTCGTACCTCCCACACAGGGCATATCGTCTCAACTCGTTTCCAACCAGGATCATCTCGTTCTCCCCGTCGAGCTCATCGACATTTTGAACAATGCATACTTTCTCCATATCCTTGCCACAGACCCAGCTCGGGTGCTTCCTCCGGGAAAGTCTCTCCTGTCCGTCATGTCCCGTTCCCACACCACCGCTGACGGGGACACAAAGCCAACGCTACGCAGCAAGGTCGAAGACCTTGTACACAAGGCTTTCTGGGACGAGGTGCGAACCTCACCGCTCCCACCGTGTGCGTACGTCTGAGGTTCATGCAGGCCGTGGACACCCTCTCCAATCCAGAGCCCTCTGCACAGCTCTCTCGCATCAAGTTGCTCTACGGAGACCTCTGCGTCGCACTCTCACCTCTCTTGCCGCCAAACCATCCCGTGTTGGTGACACTGTCCAGTCCTCTCTCTCCCACCTCTTCACCCTTGGACTCTACCCTCATGCATCTCCGTGAGGTCTTAGCTGGTCTGGGGCAGCGTTGCGCCCCGGCTCGTGATCCCGAAATAGAGGCCCTCCGACGACAACTCGATGATCCCTCTGTTCGATCCTCCCGTCCCGTCGCATTGGCCACATTGGTAACCGAGATAGTCAGAAATATTCTGAGGCTTTCCGAGATCATGAAAGACGACCTTTCCCAATTCGTATTGGGAAGCATGACAGAACAACAGCTTAGATCACTCGTCGCGAAACAAGCCAAGACAACAGAGCGAGAGATCGTGATCGACATTTGGCGCAGAGACAGAATAATGCAAAGTTGGGCTTCCTGGTTGGATCAACTACAGCCTCCCACCCATTTGAGCTCCATTTCCGCTGCGCCACGTTTCTTGTGGATCGTTCGTATTGTACAGGCTCTGGGTTCGTCTTCACCTGTCACCTGTCCCCTTCCATCGAGAACGGTCCAGATTTCTCCGACCGCGTCTTCCGGTCATGACAACCATGAAACAGTCCCACTGGATGTCAACATGATTCCACCCGTGTTTTTCTTCTCAGCTCCGACTCTTTTGAAGATACAGAATTATTTACAGGCACTCGTCATCGCTGCTTCCTTGCGTATTCTTACGCGTCTCCCTGCACCCACTCGCTCCTCCGATCCCCCTGATCCCGATTCATTCATGTTTCGTGTTTGGACACTTCTCCGCGCCGAGATTGCTGGGGAACCGGATGCGAGTGATACTAAGCTCATCAACCTCGCTGACGAGGTCGTCCGCGCGCGTATACAAGCCGTCGAAACGCCATCTACACTACCTTCCCGCCCACTGTCCAAAGAGGACGAGGCAACGCTGCGTGCAGCCGTCGACCGGACGCTTCGACCCGGTGATCCAGTGTACAAGCTGTTGCAGCGTCGTCTACTGACAGAGCTATCCAATGCGCTCGTGAAACGTCGTCAGGGGGAGGCTGTTCAAGACGTGGGCGCAGGCGCTGTGCCCACAACCTTACGGACAGGGAAGGATAGTGATCGGGCGGGGAAGCGACAAAGGCTCATGCTCGATCTGGAGCGCATGGACGAACCGCGGACTGCGTTACGCAGTTCGCCTTTGGCCGCCACGGATGTGAAAGGATTCGAGGATCCTGTGTTAAGTCGAGCCACAACAGAAGTGTTCGAACAGGTGAATAGTTGTCTGGAGTGGGTAGAGAGTATCTGGGGCGATGTCATAGAGACGGGGAGCGTCAAAGACGCTGGTAGTAGTTCTAGCAAGAGTGGTATATAAACTTGAAGTAGTAGTGAATTAGATGTGCTCGTATACTTTCGAAAGAACATCAATAAGTTGCAACAAATATTTAGCGCCACTGCACGGTCGATCCGACCACGACCTGTTGCCCGCCCAAGATTCAAGGTCGACCCAAAACAACTCGTGATGGCACCATCCAGGCGCACAGATCCAAATTACATGGATGTAGACTCGGATTCCGACATATCACTGCTAGGGGATGACGAAGTTCGCGCCCGAGGCAAAGGGAAAAGTAAGGCCGCGGACAAGCGCAAGAAGGACAAGGGAAAGAGCAAAGCGAAGGACGTGCGTCTCTTTTCACGCTATCTCCAGGCAAGCTTCCGTCCAAACTGTCCATCTAGCAAGCGTATACATGGGAGGCATCCTACACGCGCTCGTGGGACACTGTACAGGAGGATGAGAGTGGTAGCTTGCAAGGGGCGGTCGAGGACCTGATGGCGAGGGGCAGACGACGAAGGTACGTACACCGACTCTCTCGTGTATCTTGTTCGCGCCCCTCACCGTGTTTGCTAGACTACTCGCACCAGCTGCGGCCATTCGGCGTACCATCATCCGACATCTCATCCTCCTGCTCGATCTCTCAGCGGCGATGATGGATCGTGACATGCGTCCGACTCGATTCGACCTGTCCTTGCAGTACACGCGCGAGTTTGTCGTGGAATGGTTTGACCAGAATCCCCTCGGTCAGATCGGCGTCGTCGGCATGCGCAGTGGCGTCGGCGAACGTATCGGCGAAATGTCTGGTAGGATCAGTGTCCCAACTTGCCGCGTTTGCGTTCACGCTTGTTTACAGGTAATCCGCAGGACGTGCTCAAGTCGCTCAGTGAACGTACGAAGCTCGAACCTGCTGGCGAGCCAAGCTTGCAGAACGCTATTGAGATGGCACGGAGCAGTATGAGGTAAGCACGGCTCACTGTTGCTTCCTTTTGGATTTTGAGAGCTGTAGCCACCTCCCCACTCACTCGTCGCGGGAGATTCTCGTCATCTTTGGCTCGCTGACGACTTGTGACCCGGGAAACATTCACGACACGCTCGACGCTTGCCTGAGGAACAAAATTCGAATATCTGTTGTCGCGTTAGCGGCAGAGATGAAGATATGTAGAGACATGTGTGATAAAACAGGCGGTAGGTCGATGTGATGGACCACGACGTTTTTCACCTCTCATGAAAAGGACAGGCCAGTTTGGTGTGGCGATGAACGAGGGGCACTTTAAAGACTTATTGTTTGAGCTTGTTCCCCCGCCAGCCCAACGAGCCGTGGCCCGCACAGGTGGTGGAGGGAGTGCGAACCCTGCCGCAGACCTGATGATGATGGGCTTTCCGACGCGCCTCCCCGACTCGTCGCCACCAAGCCTTTGTGCATGTCACTCGGACATGAAGAGCGAAGGTTTTCTCTGTCCACGGTGCATGGCTAAAGTGTGCGACGTGCCGACTGATTGTGATATTTGTGGCCTGATGATCGTGAGCTCCCCACATCTTGCGCGGAGTTATCATCACTTGTTTCCCGTGAAGCCCTATCAAGCCGTGTAAGCGCTAGTTTAATTTTGATGCTGATGGCTTTGTTGAACCAAGGGTTACAGGACGTCGGTGGGGGGAGTCGGAGAGCGAGCGGGCGTGTGTCATGCATGCGGGCACGCATTTCCAGAGACACCATCTACTGCGCCTGCCTCAGAGGGCATCAGCCTGCTGGGTCGGTATCGATGTCCAGAATGCAGCCACGATTTCTGTACGGAATGCGACGTGTTCGTTCACGACGTGGTGCATTGCTGTCCAGGGTGTGGCAAGTAGTACAGGGGTTCATTGTATCAAGAAAGACGTTAGTGCAGGTACACGTCGGTTTCTTGCATTCCATCCACATCTACGACGTGCATTCTCCCCCTCGCACTCGTTTTTTCTTCCCCATTGTTGGCTCCAAAGTTCGTGGTCGGAGGCTCGACGATCTCTGTCAAACTGGGCCGAGGTCGCCGACACCGGTTCCGTATGTCTCGATACGTCTGCATGTCCGTCCTTCATCGATCTGCAACTCGTAGCGAGTAGCAATGAACCGTTATGGTTCCCCATTTGCGGCTATGCGGTAGGCACCCTGGAGTTCCCTTTCACTATGCGTCCTTCAGAGACCCACCAAGCGATGACGTTGCAAGCCATTTGCTTGGGCTGTCTATGCGGGTGCCAACTGTCACCTCGAGCTTCTTGGTGTGTGGTCAGGTTATCCATAGCCGGAAAATCGGGTCGGATTACGCTGTGACTCTGCATCTTTGGAGGTGCGGCCAGAGCAATGTTGAGCACGTTTGCATCGACCTGGATGTGTGTGGTGTCCAGTACGGGTCAGTCCATCGTGGTTGCAGTCCGGCAGAATATCCATGAGATGGTCGTCGAGGTCGCTGAAGCAGTAAACACACGGCGGGGCTAGAGAGGGACTGCGTAGGCTGGGAAGCTGTGGAGACGGTCAAACTGGGCTTTGGGACTTTGGGATGTAATACTCGGGAGCCGAAACCCGACCTCGTTTTGGTTTCTCGCTCGCAACTCCTCAACGCCAGACCCCACAGCGGGGCAACGACGACGACAGCCACGAAGGTAGTCTAAGCGAGGAGAATGTCTGCATCGCACCCACCGCGCCCCGAAGCCATAGTATTGCCCTCGCTCCCACCCTCCCCGTCATTACTAGACGAAGTTTTCAGCCACCCACGTCCTTGGAGCGTCCGTCATGAGGGATTGGACCTGCAGGATCCAGGACGATACTCGCCCGGATCTGCGGGCAGCCATCCAAAAGGAAAGGTGCAGCAGGCTGTACAGGACGAAGATGAGGAAGACGAGGAGAGCGTCCAACACCGCGTGAGCACACACGAAGCGTACCCTCCCATGTCCGACGAAGTTGCCGAAACGCGACGAGTCGAAGAGGTACGTCGCGCGACCGCCCTTGTATTCTATGCAGTCCCTTCGTTGGCTCGTACGCCGTCCTTTCTCTCTCCTCCACATTTTCGAAACGCATCCACGTCCATGTTGCCGTTCACGTTGGGCTGACGACCTTTTTTTTTTTTTCTTTTCTTCGGTGATGAACAGACCCTTAAGCGCTGGGAGCTTGCCGAACGACAACGCCGGAGATTGGCCCGGGAATCAGTACAGCACGCTTCCAGCCCTTCCCTCCTTTCCAGTGTCACCCGTACTGCCAACTTTGTTCTGTCTGGCGGGACCGCACCCGTCGGGAAATCGCACGTATCCGTCGACGTCGCGCGCGAGGGGTACGCTGTCCCCCTCGATGACATCGACCGCACCCGCTTGTCCGGGGACGTGGTCGTGCACTCGCCAAGTCCCTCTCCCTCTATATTCGACCGCAGCACGAGCTTGGACGTCACCGTAACAGGAACGGGAAGGGCGCCAAGCTCGGGCCCAGGCACGTTAGAAAATCCGTTCGTACATCCCTCGGAGCGCACGCACCCATCCGACACGCCCCTACTTAACCCCGAAACACCGATACCGATCCCGACGCCTTCGCTCTCCCCCTTTGCAGACGTGCAAGCGCAGCAGGCTGTACAAGCAGATCCGACGGCGCGCAGTAGCGCTGAGAGCAAAACTCACGCTCAAAAACGGTCTTCGGGGAGTAGGCCGCCCTTCGTTCCACCGCCTCGCCCACTCGACCTACCTCCCCCGCCCCAGGATATACCACACGTGACGCCGCCCCAACCAACACTGCAACCGGTTCTTCGGCCGCCGCCGCCGCCGCCGCGGCGCGAACACCTGGAAGAGAGACAGGAAGTCCGGTGGTGGCACGACTGGTTGTGTGGATGCGGAGAGGGTCCCGATCGGGGAGGCGACAATCAGGTGGGTCAAGTATTTTCATCTTGGAAAGCATCCTCTGATGTGCGTTCGCTTCTGCTCTGGAAACACAGGCTGGTCGTACGAATCCGTTTGAATAGTTTGTTCGCAACCGGATATACATCCCTCACGTTCATTTCCTCCATATACTATTATCCATCCTTTCCTACCCACAGTCACTATGGACACATGCATATACTTTATAGGGTTGGAAGACGTCCGTTTCTCCAAAGCGCTTCCTGTCCCTCGTTCGATCTTCTCCACTTTACATACCCTGCTTATTGTTTATTCCCTTTTGCTTGTTCGGCACATCACAGCGGACATTGTAATATGAGAGAGCATATGTATATCTAGCGGATCCAAGAATCCGTGATATGTGTATTACAGTAAGAGCAAAGGTCAAGCCTTGGCTCGGGGGAATGATCGTGATCTACGAATGAGTAACTAAAGTGAGCGATCAAAAACGTGAACCAGAATGCGTGATGTATATCGTTACGCTCGCGATCATAAATCTCAAGTCCAATGCGGACACGGTATATGTTATTCAGTGGAGGGGAATCGTACCAGCTTGGGCTGCAAAGTTATTCCATCTACTTCGGAACTGTCAGGGTTCTCTTCGACGACCTAGGAAAAAAAAAAAGAAGGCTATTCAGAGGACCGTCAGCAGGCATAACGAAACCGAGAACGTACTTGTGCGGGTTCGACGGGTTCGTCGCCGCCCCCACTGTCGTGGTCACTAATGGTGTTCACCGCCTCATCTTCCGCCGTGCCCGTCTGATCGGGTCCGGCTTCAGTCACGGGGTCGGTTTTTCCGTTGGTTCCGATTCCACGTTCAACATCAGCATCGGCGCCTGGAGCAGTGGGAATGCCTGTATTGCTTTCTGGACGACGGGCATAAAACACCCAGTCGGGAATATTTACGCCGGCTCGGGTTCGCGTCCACGTATAGGTAAGGGTGGCAGTACGAGAGTGTACTTCTCTTCCCAAGTTGAAGAATGGGATGGAGAGTCCGTCTGTGATCCAGTATGACTCTACGCCGCACGAAGGAGAAGAAGAATACGTACGGATGATGATGGAACCGAGTACTACGAACGCTACGATGGGCTGAATCATTGCAGCAAGTTGTTGTGCTTGATTCGCTGGCGGATTCGCGGGTGATGGTAATCGTGTGAGGGCCAAGGCAGAAACAAAGACAGCACTGACGCCCATCTATACATGGAGAGAACATAGTATCATCGTTGTACCCCAGAAACAAGGGGAAAGTACCCACAGGGCCTATGGAGTAAACATAAGCCCTGAATCATGCCACACCAAATGATTATGTTGCCATACCAAAGTGTCCGGCAAATAGTGCTTCCTTCCAAGAGGTGATCTCGGGTATCCACCTGTAAAGCAGAAGTAGAGGAGGAATCCGTCGAAGGACAAGCATCACAAGCATGAATACGACCAATCGCCATGGAGTAAGCCCCAATTCCGGCGAATTGAATGATTCAAAAGGGATCCAGGCACCAATGTAAATGAAACAGCCACAGTTTAAAACATAGTCGATTACGGATGAGAAGGCATCATCTGCCGTCTGGGCGTTGAAGTGGCCATCCCATGAAATTGCAGAACCTATCTGAGGGTGAGACTTGACGTGTCACAGAAATGCAAAGAGTACTTGACCTGCTGCAAAGGCTGCCAAAAGATCGTCTACACCGATGGAGCTGGCCACACCGATCGTGAATATGGAAAGTGCCAAATACTGGGCGATGAAGGATTCGCGATCGATAAAGCCCTTGCGGTGACTGAATTTCATCAATTTAGAAAAGAGTAACCCTGTGAAAAAGTGAGACAGAGAACGCTGGTATAGCGAATCGTAACTGACCCAGAATGGCTCCAAGAATGGTGCCCAGGATAACTTGATCTGCAATGCAGCCGGATTAGAATGTTCATGGTTAAATGGTGGTGAACCAACTCACATAACCACCCGACGAGGAACCATTTCCCGATGGCCACGCGGGTTGAAGTTTCGAGGATCAGGTAGATTGCAATGCTGAGAAAGGGATATGCCAGACCATCGTTCGCCGCAGATTCTGCCGAAAGAATGCGACGAATATCCACGGGAACATGTCGAGTAGCAAATCTCCCACCTAAACGGAAGATCGGATGAGGGAAGTCAGGGTATAGGGATGAGTGACGAACGGGTGATGGCAGCACAGGTGACTGGATCGGTTGGAGTGAGACAGGCGGCGATGCAAAGGGCTGATACTATGTTCAAAGCGGGGAACAGTGCATGCAATATCGCTGTACGAAAAGAAGAGAAGTTGATGTAGTGAAATGATGCGTGGTTGAGACGTACCAGCGACGACGACCCAGCCGAAAGCCATAGTAGGGACGACCATAATGAGGAGGCTTTTTGCATGTTCTTTCATGTAAGCGCATGGTAATTCGACGCCGACGGCGAATAAGCCAGTGGCAAGAACGACGCGCATGACCTCGAGGGTGATTTTGTTCTCATGGGAGCCGCCCCAGTCTCGAGGATCAAACACGTTGGCTACATAAGGGCCTATGATTACACCGAATCCGGTACCAAGGACGACTTCGTTGATGTAAAACTAGGGAAGATTCAATGGGACAGATAAAGAGTGCGATGACGGTAGAGACAGACCGTCTCCTTTACTAGGAGGGACACCATAGAAAACTAGATGATGTATAGTGAGCTTCGAGAACGAGAGTCAATGCGTTGGGCCCGCGGCACCGACGGACGGAAGGTGATGAAACGTACGAGGACGACGAAACCGCCGAGACATATATAGGCCAGACTTGTGGGAGATACCTGTGAAACTCAGCGAGTTTGTTGTTGCTTTGGGAGAGAGAATGCAGGACGGACTTGCAAGACGTCTATGGACATCGTGGTGGACGAGCAGGTCGAGGTATCGTCAGGACTCCACCCTAGATGGCCCAATATATCATGCTTGTAATGTCACGTGATGAGGTCTGAGCTACGTTCTTTCGTTCAACCTCGTCGCTCGGCGTACGGCCGACTCGGATGTTTATGAGATCGGTCTGCTGTAGATCGCGACCGAGGATTGGGGCCCAGGTCTACAAAGAAACTCGGTCATGTGGTTTCTGTTCGGCTCGGGTTAAGTCGCGAATGAACGTGATTGACGAAACGCGAACGCCGTAAGTGCTAACCTTTTAGAGCGTTTCATAACGCAGGGGGGCGTATAAAAGGCGTCTGATGAGCAATCGGCGGTCGCACCCGTCGCGATGTTCCTCGCTCCCGCAGTCGTCGTTTTTGCAAGCTTGGCTGCATTTTACATCCATCTCAGACCTGCCTTGTCTGCAGCCGGTCTGGGCAGGATCATAGATCCGGTGGGAAATCACGACTGCAAAACAGTGCCTCAACTCCAGGCGTGTGAGAGTGAGTCCAACTTTATGTGCCTTCATCTCTGCGCACCCATGCCCTACCAGAGCTCGTACTCCACCAGCCATCTGGCCTCGTTTATCTTGCCTGCTCGACGCCCCAAAGTCGAATGCATTGGACGCCCTCTCAGGGCCGACTCGATGCATCCAAGAGATCTCCATCCGATTATGTGGCTACCTACGACCCCCAGACCGATGTCGTCAACCGGCTCACGTTCTCCGGACCCCTGTCCCCGGGCGGAATTTCCGTGCATGGAATGGACGTCGTGCCTTCGATCGATGATCCTTCCGTCCTGTACGTCTATCTCGTCAACCACAGGAATCCCGTATCAGCAAACGCACAGAAAGTTGGCACCGATTCCGTCATAGAGGTCTTTCGAACCCACATCGAAAGCAACACGCTAGAGCACGTCAGGACCTTCCAGGATCCTACCGTCATCGTCACCCCCAATGACGTCGTTGGTTCTCCAGACGGTAAAAGCGTCCATTTCACCAACGATTATAAACATAAGACCGGCTTTGTACGCTCTCTCCCACCCTTTCTCTCCATGTCTGATACCTCTCTCAGAAACGGCACATCAGCTTACTATTACTGTCCGCCGACACGTCCGTTGGTTTCTGTCACGCGGATCAGGGTTGCAAGTTCGCCTACACTGGTCTGCACGCCAGTAACGGCATAACCAAAGGGACGAACCCCGGTAATGATACGTTCTATGTCGCCGATTGCGTCCTAGGGGATGTCACAGTTCTGGAACGACAGTCTGACGACACCCTCGCTTTGACGGAAGTCATAAAGACCGGTTCGAGTTCCGTTTGACACATCTACCACGTGTTTACATTTTCGTTTCGCGCGCGCAGATCGGGGAGTGGACAACCTGTCCGTTGATGCCAACGGAGCACTCTGGGCTGCAGGTAGGCGAGCCGTGCTTTACTCTAATTACCGAACGGTAAAACGAGCCCCTACCAAGGTCTAGCTGACGCTCTTGGCTTGGTCACGCGACAAATTAACGATCCTTCTGCATTGGTGGCCTCTTCTGCGTTGAGGATCACCGTCAACCCTGGCCTCGACTCTTTCTACGGTGAAAAATACAAGGTCGACAAGGTACAGTATGAATTTAAATTTAGCGAAAGAGCACGCAGCTGATTCATTTCGAAAGGTATTCGAAGATTCTGGCGAGTTGGCGTCTGGAGGCACTTCTGTTGCATACGACTCAGAGAGAGGACGACTTTTTGTGCATGGTGTGTCGTTTCCCAGATTCCTATCGCGATAATGACATTCGTTCCCCTTACAGGTCTCTTGGCACCACATTTGACGGTGTGCAGGCTATGAACACGTTTGACTCTGCAGAAAACTAAACTGAGGGATGCTTGTGTGATGATCGCGCGTTCGTCTGCTGTCGTTGCTGTATTTCGATCACTGCATGTCTTGTCGAACGCACGTTGAAGCTACGGTGGAGAGCGCACCTAATTGAGAACAGAGCTGCTGTTATCGTGTTCGGGTCGCGTGCTGTCGTTCGGGAGATAAGGCGCCGCTGACAAGCTCGACTCATATAAAAATAAGGTGTCAATCCCACCGCTCTCTCACTCCCTCCAACTGCACAATGGGCTCCACAAACTCGAAAGTCGCTTCCCAGTCTGCCAGAACAACCGACCGCGTCAGCAAGTCCATCGACGAGAAGACCTGCTTGAGCAACGTCCGGGGCGTAGACACGACTTCGTCGGCACCCAAGTCCAGCAATGGCTCCATCCAGCTCGCCAACATAGACGCCTGGGAATCCACCGCAGCTGCCGATCCAAAGGTCCAGCTCGCCCGCAACATCTTGACCCACAGCAACATAAGGACCACCCTGACTTCTCGCGAGGCCGCGATTGCAATTCCCCATGTTTTCAACACCGAAGTCGAGTTCAAGACTGGGCCCGTCACCAACCAGAAGTCGAGCGGCCGTTGTTGGCTCTTCGCGACGACCAACATTATCAGATACGAGGTCATGAGGAAACTCAAACTCAGCGACTTTCAGTGTTCCCAGGTCGGCAAATGTCCCTCTTGGCGTCTCCGGTGCACTTCTGACACATTGCTTGACAGTCGTACCTCTTCTTCTGGGACAAGCTCAACAAGTCCAACTACTACCTTGAGCTATCCATCGAGAACGCGGACCACCCTTTGGATGACCGACTCGTCAACTTCCTTGCAAAGGACCCCATCAGTGACGGTGGTCAATGGGACATGGTTGTGAACATCCTGGAGGTCAGCACCATCCTTGCTCCTTGAGTCATCGTTTCACCCGCCTGGTGTCCTAGACTTATGGTCTCGTTCCTCAACCCGTGTATCCCGAGTCGTTCCACTCTAGCGCGTCCGGTCCCATCGATAGCCTTATACAGGTCAAGCTCCGCGAACATGCCCTCACCCTTCGCACTCTTTCCGCCTCCCTTCGTGCCGATGCGGTCTTGTCACCCGAACAGGTACAGGCGACCCTCCGTGCGAAGAAAGAGCAACTCATGCAGGAAATCTACACCATCATGTCTGCGACTCTTGGTGTCCCGCCGAAACCCGATGTTCCGTTCACCTGGGAATATTATAACGAGGAAGGGAAATATTCCAAGTGGGAAGGCACACCTATCGAATTCTATCGGGCGTTTACCACCAAATACCCCGTTGGTCGTCTTGCTTTGTCCTCGCGAGATGTGATGTTTACCACGTCCATGTAGCCTGCGGAATGTTTCTCGCTCATCAACGATCCCAGAAATGTCTACAACAAGCTCTATACCGTCGACAAGCTTGGCAACATCTGGGGTGGCCGTCCCGTTCTTTGTGAGTTCCGCTTTCTTCTGTATACATGCGGATTCGAACCATTCCCAGACGTTAACACGACGAGCGATGAACTCAAAGCCGCGGTCGTCCGGACGATCAAGGCCGGCCAACCAGTCTTTTTTGGGTGTGATGTCGGTCAGTTCTCGTCCTCACAGAAAGATATCGGCATCATGGACACTGCCTATCACCAGTATGAGGTCAGTTAGCGAGGCTTCGCAGCCATGTTTAATGCTGATTATCGTGGGGCAACTTTAGCAAGCATTCAATATCTCCCTCGCTTTGACGAAAGCCCAACGCCTGCAAACCAACGAGTCAGCCATGACCCACGCGATGGTGATCTCTGGTGTACACGTCGACGAGAAGACTGGACGCCCTGTTCGTTACAAGGTTGAAAACTCGTGGGGCGACGACAGCGGCCACAAGGGGTTCATGGTCATGAGCGACAAGTGGTTTGATGAGTACGTGTTTCGCATCGCTTCGTGCCGAGTTTTCGCTGACGTGACCGTCCGCTCAGATTCGTGTACCAGGTCGTAGTGCACAAGTCGTTCGCGCCGAAGGACCTTGTCAAGGTGTTTGAATCGGGCGGTTCAGTCGTCCTGCCAGCTTGGGATCCCATGGTACGTTGACGTCGCACGTTTAGCTCAGGCTTTTTCCGACGTTAATGGTCATTGCACAGGGAGCATTGGCGTGAGCATCACTGTACAGCCATTTCGAGAGGGTGCATGGTGCACATTTGACGTATGTATACCCATAATATGGACATGTCCTTGCATGTACTATCTGTGACAATAGTATCTTTGTGAATGTTACTCGTATCGCGTGCTATGATTTTTGGACAGATTGACCGTTGCCTCCCCGGATTTTACGCCAACCGACCCTTCGTTTCAACCGCCACCAAACGCCAAAAAGATATCGCCCTTGTGCGCTAGCGACCTCGCCGGTAGTGGTCTATTCGCCTCCGTGTACATATACAGAATTGAAACGCTGTCAAATCATCGTACGTACCGTCCGCGCCACACGGACCGGCCCCATTCATAATATCACCAATGCCATGTCATCCATTAGTAAAAGTTACAACTCCAAGACCGGCGCATATACATACAACAACAGGTACCACATTAGTTCCAGTGTCGTTTGCAGGAAATTCCGTTTCGTGCAGACAAAACCCTCCCTTCCCACTTCGTGGAGTCGAGGAACAGATCGCTCAAGGTGTTTCCGTCCCCACGCGACGTACATATGCGATTGCCCGTTGTTTTATGATCCTATATTATCCACATCATCATACATATGTTTTGACACTGCAACATATTTTTGCGACCGGTTATCAGAAGCCTTGTTGACTCACCAAAGCTGAGTGAATCATAAGCTAGAGTAACCGTCAAGTATGCAAAAAAAAAAAAAGAAAGAAAGAAAAGGGAGTAAACAAACCTAGCTCTCGAAGTCAAATGCAATTTCTCGTCCACCCCGCGCACTCCGTCTCCGGCGCCTCATCCTCGCCGCCGCAAACGGCAATACTCCCAGTCTCTCCCTGTCCCTCTCCCCCCGCCTCTCCAACACCTCTGATCCCCATGCGACCCCCTCGGGAAGGAGTTCTTGTTCTGTCTCTTCGATGATAAGCCCAGCTGCACCCTTCCAATCCCAGTCCGTGCCTCGATGCACCGCCTTGCGGAACAACTCGCCCAGGAGCGCCTTGTGAACGATCCGCGCCAGAGGATCGGGTGAAAAGAACACAAGGTGGTCCGAAGCGAGGGCCTCGACGCCTGTCAACATCGTCGCGGTCGGTATCCGTGCATGCCGTCGGTGGAGGTGGGCTTGCGAGGAGAAGCGGGGGAGGACGGATACATCAGGGATACCACCTTTTGTGGGCTGATTGTGTTCCCCGAGACTGAGGAGATGCGAGATCGTTTCGATCCCAATGGAAGATGGACCTGTGGGTTGAAACGCAAGCTGGTGCTGCCGGATACGATCTAGGACGGTGTTTAGGTCCGGATCTTCGTCGGGATAGAGGTGCGTGAGGAAATCAACCAGACGGTAAGAACCTTCTGGGCGGGGAAGATTCGTCTCATGTTTCATGCGATGCAGTAGGTTCACAAAGACGATTAGATATGTCTGGAGGTTTGGTAGGCAACCGAGCGCGTGCAAAGTGCGGATGATGACGAATGCCGCGGCATAGTCCCCGCATGCCATGAACGTACGAAGCGCGAGATGCAGTGCCGAAACGGAGACGACGGTCGAACGTCCCAGTGGCCGGCCTTTCGTCTGTTCAAGGTGGCATGAGAGCATCTCTCGGAAGAGAGTTCGAGGCGGAACGGCATTTTCTGGACGTCTGTGTCTCCGAGCTACACGGGGCTGGCTCAGCAGGTTTGTAGCACGGAATAGCATCTTGTAGGTGACGTCATTAGGCATTAGCTCCTCGGATCGCTTCTCCATGAGAACGCGGTAGAGCGAAAACGCTTCTTGATACCTTTGTTGAACGAGATTGACGCGAATGAGGGCGTTGAAGACGCTCGTATCTGGGGAGACGCCGACCGACTTCATGTGAGAGAGCACGTCCTGAATCGCATCCCCGTTCTTGGGATCGATGTCGTTGAGAGTGCTGATAATGTCCGAGTACGGGGTCACGTCAGGTAGGACCCCTTGCGCGCCACACATGTCCTCAAAGGCCCGGAGCCACGTTTGTGCAGCGTCCAAATGGTCAGCGCGCATGTTGATACTGGCGAGCTCACCGACGAGGTCCGGATAATCGCTGAGCTTGATCTGACGTATGGATACGAATGCGTGGGCAAGGTCGTCAACGAATGTGCCCGGCGCCCGTTTGTCATCGGCGAGATAACGGACGAGGTCCATGAACGCCGGGACGTCGTACGCCTTTTTCTCGAAGAGGTTTTTCAGAGAAGGAGCGATCTCCCCGAGGTCTGTCGCCTTGTGGACAATGTCGAGAGCGGTCATGCGAAGAGTGAGTGAGTGGACGGCCAGGAAGCCCTCCTTGAGCATGCGATCATAAAGGGCGAGCGCGACGCCGAATAGCTGTCGTTCTAAACAGAAGCGGATCGAGCGCATAAACGCCATGGAACGATAGGTGTTATAAAATTTGGCATCGGAAATGTTAGACATGAGGTAGTGCTCGATCGTGTCGGCGCGCGGAGTGAGGAGGAGCCTATCTGCGCCAAACAGGAGCGTGTTGACCCTCGCCCTGTAGATTTTTTGCGACATTTCTTGTGTGTGCGCAGTTGGGACGGCTAGCTTGTGAGAAAAGCGTACCCATTTGCGCGACACCAGCACGCCGAGTCGAAACGAAGAGGCATGTCTAAGTAGCAAAAGCATGCATTCGCTTACGAGCAGCATCGCTCATCACTTTACCCTTTGTGACGTGACATTGATCACGTGTACTCCGTGACACACGCGTAATTATCAGCGCGTCGCGTCGCGTCTCTTTCCTTCCTACCACCATCATCCCAAATGGCCACCCACGAGGAGCATCAGTACCTCACCCTCGTCCAACGCGTTATCACAGACGGCGAGTCCCGCAACGAACGCACAGGCACCGGCACACACGCCATCTTCGCACCCCCCGCCCTCCGCTTCACCCTCACACACGCCTCCCTCCCCCTCCTCACCACCAAACGAACCTACCTCAGGGGCATCGTAGAAGAACTTATTTGGTTTATCCGCGGAAAGACCGACTCGAGTCTGCTCTCCCAACGCGGCGTCAAGATCTGGGACGGCAACGGCTCCAAGGCGTTTCTCGAGTCTCGCGGGCTGGGACATCGCCGTGAGGGCGATCTGGGTCCCGTATATGGATTTCAGTGGCGCCATTTTGGCGCACAGTACGTTGGTTGCGATGCAGACTACTCAGGGCAAGGCGTCGACCAGCTTCAGGAATGCATCGACAAGATCAAACAAAACCCCACTGATCGCCGGATCATTCTGAGTGCTTGGAATCCCGCGGGTGAGTGACGCATCTGATGGGAATTGATTACTACCGGGGAGACTGACGATGGCGAGCAGCGATTCCAGAAATGGCGCTTCCACCTTGTCATATGATGTGCCAATTTTACGTGCACATGGCATCCAGTCCGGATGGAAAAAACGGGCTCTCGTGCCTCATGTACCAACGCTCCGCTGACCTCGGTCTCGGTATCCCCTTCAACATCGCCTCCTACGCCCTCCTCACGCACATGATCGCACATGTCACGCACACCGAACCGCGCGAGCTCATCATCCAGCTTGGAGATGCCCACGTCTACAAGGATCACATCACTGCACTGCAAACACAGCTGCGACGAGAACCAAAACCATTTCCCACCATCCGTTTTGCGCGGGAGGTCGATCGCATTGACGAGTTTGAGTACGATGATGTTATAGTGGAGGGATACGATCCATACCCGACGATACCAATGAAGATGAGCGTGTAGTGATAGGGAAACATATGATCGACACCATATAACAAAATGCTTTCTGTTTCACAGACGCTAGAACAATCAAGATGCCCTCGAAAAGAGGGTGAAGCGATCCGACGTCGTACTGCGAAGATGTACGTGGTGTCGACCTCACTGCAGCCGCCGGGCCATCCGATATTGTCTGGATCACATTGTTCTCGAAACATCGTGTGATCACTAGAAGGAGTAGTATGATATGCCTTCTTGTCTTCGATATAGTCACCAGAAGAGGAACAACATGAACTTGAAGTTCATCGATGTGGAGCGTCACCAGAACGACCCAAGGAACTGCATCAGTAGAGGAAGAAAATCTCTGGTCTCGAGCTTGAATGCTCGCACTAGTGGTACTTAGGTCTGTGATGAATAAGAAAAGATTGACGAAAGGTAGTGGAACGTGTAGACATTCTCCAGGCCCGAATTGCATGATGACTCTCGATGCGCTCTTTCGTTCCTTCGTTCGCATTCCGAGTCGGTCGTACACAAGGGACTTGGGAGGAGCGTCCATCGGGACGTTGCGACGATGTTCTGCCCCACGTCCCACTGGCACAGACGTCGACGAGCCCGTCCCCAGCCAGTTTTCAGCGTCAGAGTGATTGATGTGAAGAAACAGCCTGTCTGCGTTTGATATCGAATACACTGGCAGCACCTGAGGCCTGAACGCTGTCCTCTTAGGCTTGATCACGAATTTCGTCCTTGTCCAACCGAGAGACGGTCCCTCCGTATCACTGGCATTCCCATCGATTCCTGACTGGACACCTCCGACTCAGTTGTCCGTCTGGCATCCACACAGTGCAGTCAAGACCTTGCGGATCTAGGAAACCTTACGCGAATCAGTCCGCTTGTGTAAGACACATCGGAGTTGCTCTAGGCACATGGCGCGACAAATTTTAGCGATGCGCAGGAAAGTTGTTTAGCTCACGCTCGTGTCTGCTAGACCTGCTTGGCCAATTCCTCTACTGGCAGATGAAGGGTTCCCTTCCGATTCATCAAGGTGCCTTGGCATGATTCAGTTGGCCGTAGTTCAAGGTACAAGGGAAAAATCCTTATCCGTCAAGTGCCATCCCCTATCTAAACTAGACATCATTTAGGTTTTGAAATACTGCTCCATCGTCAGATAAATTCAGAGCCACTCTAGTTCAACACAAATTCCTTTCCGGGTAGAAACTGGGATAAAATTGCTCTAGGAACATTATAAAGGTAGCCTGCGATGCGTGCGCCAAACGCGACTTGGAATATGCTTACGTCCAGATCCCTCCCGGCAGTGACATGGACAGATGATAAAATGATTGTCAGAATATGTCTCTGGATTCCACGATCCGACACCGGACCAGCGGCTCCATACCGAAAAGCTCACACCGACGTTGTTTTCTAGTCCTAACGCAAACGTCTATGATGAAAGAACTGACACGTCTAGAATCGTCTGCGGTATACATTCTTGGCGCTCTTGTGCTCGCTGCGGCGGGCATCACTGCCCTTTCTTCCAAGCTTCCTTGGATAGTATTGTCGCCGTCTGCGCGTTTTTACTCCGTATGGACGACAAAGACGCAGTGTTCGGTTATGGCGACCAAACGAGGAAAGTTATCCCTTTGATGCCGAAGCCAGCCGTGATGCATGCATTTTAATTGCACCAGCTCTTGTCTCCCGAAAAGATGACGGAATGTATTCAAATTCTCCGTCTCCTCATGGGACCAACTACTAGTACAACACGTTACCGGTGACAACAACTTCATCAAACTCCGCAAGAGGACTCAATGCAAACTAGGACGATCGTCGTCTGAAACCACGTCGCGGGTGGGTCGGTCGCTATCAGCGTTACCGAGAAAAGCGAACAGTCACCATCTCCACTTGGAAAGCCGATGTAATTGCGAATGCAATGTTTGGCTGCGATACACCAGGGCGGACACGTTCAACAAATGGGCTCAGGGCTGAAATCTACAATGCTTTCTTATTCGTTTGACAGGGCGTTGACAAGAGATGGATGCTTGAGCTGGATGACGGTGCATCGGGATAAACTGACAGATTTGATCGTCTGGTCTATACGGTGGTAGTGATTTGGCGTAGTTTAGATAAACGATTATCGATGTCGCACTGACCTTTTTTCACCAGTACACGAGGTCTCAAAGTCACCGTCACGGTTTCATTCACCCCGCTGACAAGATACTAAGTTCCGCGGTGCCAAATCAGGTGGAAAATGAAAAAAGGTACTGACGCGACCGCTTTCTGGCAGCTTGAGTACACATGTCCTGCCATCAAACAATAGCAACTCAGCGGCCCGGGACAGGACCGTGGATACCCGTTATTAGTCTTATGACTGAGCCCAATTCCCTGGACCGTGCGTGCGATTGAACAGGAGGCTAACCCTTGTTCCACAGACGTGCATGGTAGTATGGCGGATCCATCACAATCATCATATCAAGTACATCTTCTCTTCTCTCTGGTATCCGTTATTTAACGCTCTATGGACGTTCGGACGGACTGCGAAGATGCCTCAGAATGGGTGGTGCGCAGTGGTGTTTCAGGTCAGTCCTTCGGTACAACACGTACTAGCACGTGCGTCTCCCCAACCCTCCCAACTAGTAAGTCTTCGGGTATCCACCGTTTCGCATGTTGTGGGACAACGTCGAGGGTGAATCATTTACTGGGACGTCGACGAGGAAACCTCCAGAGCGCCCGAATAAATGGTTCACCTCCACTGATCCACAGGACGAATGTCAAATCCAAAAGAGAGATGATGAAATCCACGAGAATCCATGCTGGGCCACACTTCAGCTTCAGCCTTCAACCACCAGCATCGTGTACATGCACACGCTGGTTCGACTCTCCAAATTCGTCTCATCCGATCTACTTCGTCTTCCAGCCGACAAACAGTAATCCCGCACTTGCCGGAAGATGTCACTGATCGGGTTGTTTTATCCCGTATATCGGAAATGTGGGAACGGGCTTTGAAATCTCATCGTGCCAGTCCGTAGTGACATGTGGATTGGGTCCGAATTGGAAAGTATGCATGTTTCCTTGTGATGGACCGGAACGACGCCGCGCAAACGTTTAGCCTTGCTGTCAAATGGGAGAAGTGGTTTCTGCTTTTAGTGTCTGTTGATCTCGTCACAAGCAATGCAGAGGGGCGTGAACGATTAGCGGAGTAGGGCACTTTGGGGCTGTTTTAACAGGGCGCTGAGAGTGGCTCGGTGAAACTAGGAACATGGACGAACGATGAGTAAGCCCTATTTGTAATACGAGGTATCCGAGTGCCAACAAGAGGATTCGGAGTTCTTTCTGATAGCCAAGGAAATATGGAGATATGCAGTATCTTTTCCCTTGTTCTGGAGTCTATTTTCCTCTGTAGCTCGAATGTCTTGGTTGCGTTTGCATACGGGGAATGTTCCTGGCGTAATTAACCAAAGCGGCAAAACGGATTTATCGATGAGCAAAAAGTCCCTATAAAGAGTGCTCAGTGCAACGTGGTCGAAGCGCCTGAAGCGAATCCGGTTTAGCTCTCATGATGCATCCGAGAAGGCTCACCCATTGGTCAGGAATGATCACGGAACTAATATTGAGGAAGGTGTCATGCATGTCATGACCGACCTTGGCAGAAACCAATCGGAATCCACTTGTCTGCAAAGATGCTGGGGTAGCCCGCGCCTGCGTTTTCTACGTAGTTCATTAATCAAGGTATCCGTGGATACAGGTGTACTGGTACAAAATTATCCGAAGAAGGGACGGCATCCAAGGAAATAACTGTAGATGGAGGGTGACGGCGAGGTTTGAAGATCAGGACGACTATTAACCCAAAGATAATAAGCAGGAGAAGAAAAATAATCTTGCGGCGACCAGTGTTTTTCTGATACCTATCCGATTGATTCAGTTCATCTGTGTAGGACGCGGAGGTACCCGGGAGAACGCAACATACCGAGTTGCAACATCCAACTCCTTGACCGCATCGGCGACATACACCGAAGTTTGCTCGATATTGTATTCGATGCTGTCTAGGAGAGTCCCTTGATCGATCACGAGAACAGACAAGTCTTTGAAAAGCTCGGCCAAGGAAGCGATGGAGTTGGCAATCTCCGTCAGCTCACGGTCACGAAACTGTATATCTTGTATCTGATCAGTGTCTTGGATCTGTGCTTGCTAGAACACGACGTGTTTGACATGCACGAGGTGATAGGAACACTGCGTGCTTACTGCTGCCTGAACATCCTCGTCGGCTGCAGTCAAGCCTTCGGAACCTTTAGATGTGATGGTGCCCGAGGCAATGAGAAGGTCCTGGTTCTTTATGGCATGACCTTGAAGACCTGGAAGAGGGTGTATGACGTCATACACAAATGGTTCTGGAGCACTCAAATACTCACGTTCCATGTACACACGTTGCTTCTTCCGAAAGGTTGAGCTGAGTTCTTGCAACCGGGCGGCAAGTCCTCTCTGTACATTTTTGGCTGCAAGGACCTCGTGTTGGTTCCTATTTGAAGGTGGAAACGTATGATTCTGGTCTGAACCAATGTTCTGTATCAGAGCGTGGCACCGCCGAAGATCCTAATGAAGAAGGCGCTGTCAAAAAGCTGACTGTGAAACAGCGGAGCAAGATCACATACTCTTGTTATGTCGGTAGTCGCCGCCTCAATCTCCTTCTCTTCAGCTGTCCGGTCCGCGAATCCGGGGAGAACATGCTTGGAGTGGAGTTTTTCGAGGGCGCCGACTTGGTTGCGATGATCGGTACACGAGACGAGCAACATCGGATGAAGAACGCACTTTTAGCCTGAGCGTTGACAAGTATTTCCTCCACCTGGTCCGAGAGATCGACCCTACAGCCGCGTGACGCGTAAGACATGGAAACTCTCAACTGGATACGACGAGAATACCATTTCGGAGGTAGCTGAGCGTCCAGTGTGACGTGTCTCGCCCCGGTGGCTATGAGGTGTTCATGTTCGTCGCCAGTTTGGTACGGGTCGTCGTAGGACGACAGTGGTCGTGAAAAACGAGACGACCTAGTTCTCGAGTCGCGATACGAGATGAACAAGAGGGTCCTCGAACGGGTCGTGGGTGACGAAGACGACGCTGCGGTCGACATTCGAGGATGTGACTATGGGCGGGTACGCTGCGTATGTGTCACATCAGCATTAGTGACAAACACACGTCAACACCGGCAGCTCGGGGATCACCATGCCTCTGCCGGGCGTGGCGGGCGAGTGCACCACGAGACGGATCACATTCATGAGCGGGTCGAGTGGGCTGACGGTGGACGCAGCTCTGTGACGAACGAAGGATGTGGGTCGAGTTCCGGGCGTGGAGGTGCAAATGCAGCGTGGGATCTTTCGTCCACCGAAATTGAAAGGGGACTTCATCAAGTCCATCATCAGCTTTCTGTTTTTTATCGTCCGTCAAATCTCGGAACTCTATACGCACGTTACATCTCAATCTGG
Source organism: Xerocomus nothofagi (assembly GCA_038090035.1). NCBI lineage: Eukaryota > Fungi > Basidiomycota > Agaricomycetes > Boletales > Boletaceae > Xerocomus > Xerocomus nothofagi. Next base: position 173,303 of record JBBPLY010000007.1, on the reverse strand, counting down.
TTCTCCTTCTGCGATTCTTATCGTATCTCGTCCGATCGTTCTCTTATGGTCCTGTGACTGCGCCGACCTATCGTCCACCCACATTCCTTCACTCTCCCGACTTCTCGTTTACGCTATATACGGAGTGATCGTCTGCTGAGATATAAAGTCAACAGTCACTTCACTGTCATCCCATCCCCACTCCCCCGCATCGTTTCCTGTAACTCCACCGGTATGCTGTGCTAGTCGTTACCTTCACTATGAAATTGACGCTCTGTTGCTACAAGCCATTCTTTCGCCGTCCTATCCCAATCGACGCATCCATCATGTGTAATCTCGAAACGTGGGTTCTTCCGTTGGCTATGCCTTTCTTTGGATGTCTAACCCCACCTTCTCTGCCAGCGAAGGCACTAAGCACGGTTGCGGGGTAAGCGTCTCGCCCTGCTTCTTTCTCTCGACATGTAGCTTACTCGTCGTGTCTCGCGTAGCATTACAAAGTGGTGAGTACTGCGCACTATAACAAAGGAAGGGGGGAAGCGTCCTGACCGTCGTCAAGACTCGCAAGGTCAGAAAAATTGATTGTGCGAGCCCGTATTGTGTTCATTCCATTCGTCATCCCCGGAACTGCTCTGACTGTCACTGCGAGAGGGTACGTCGTTCCAAAGCCACGGCAGCGATCTACGTTGATTGTTTGCCAGTATCTTGGACCCGACTTGAAGGAAACCATCACGTTCACGACCCCCGAGTATTGCGTCTCGTGTCAGTACTGGTTTAAAGGCGGCGCTCCACTTCGTCGATGATCGATGAACTTCGGATTTTACACGCCCTAATCTGCATTGGCATCTAATGAGGCTGTAACTTAGAGCTACTATTTCTGCTACTTATCCATCGCTTTGTTGTACCACATGACTTGTACGAATAAACCGACGATGACGTCGTCACCATTTTACCGCGAGGCCAGTGACCTCACTCTCGACGGCCCGGTAGTTTGTCCGAAAAAGGTTTTGTCGGCGCTGCTCTGCGGCGGTGTCCATATCGGCGTCCCACCGGAGCCGGGAGAGATCCTCCGGCCGACACATGTCCCGCTGCACCCCCAATGCAACATGGTCCGCATGACCCAACTCATCTGCCGATGGCAGCTCGTGCCAGTACGTCTTCTCGACCTTTTCCGTCCACTCGCGGTTGCCCCACTTTGATCCCTGCACGTTCGTCTCATCTCCCACCACCGACATGGAAACCCCGTGTTCCTCCCAATTCCTCACATATCCTTCCTCGTCCACAGTCCGCTCGGATGCCTTGCCAATCGCGCGCAGTTGCCCACCCCCGTTCACGCAGCCCCCCGGGCATGCCATCACTTCCACGTAATCATACCGCTTCTCGTCCCCCTCAGCCCCGTTCTTCTTCGTCCTCACTCTTATCCCAGCCATGCGTCCCGCAGCACCCTTTCCGACTTGAATCCCAGCCTCCTTTCCAACCTTTCTCACCACATTCTGCAGATTCCGAAAACCGTAGCACTTTGCCCCCTTGAATACGACCTCACCATCACTCTGCTTTCTTAGCGTATACTCTTCGTAGTCGGATGTGCGCACCGTTTTCACGCTGAGGTCCAGCGGCTCTGGAGAAGCGTCGCTAACGGCGGACATGAGTGAATGGAGGTAGGAACCCGAACTCGTACCCGGGTGAAGCAGCAGCTCCGGGACGTCTTCCAAACTTTGTGCGTCGTCTTCTCCGGGGACCGGGACAGACAGATCCCAGCCCTTCTCGTGCATGAGCAACTCAAGTTCCCCGGTCGTGATGACACAGTCAACGTCCCGCGTCGAATATACACCGTTGTAAAAGTCCTGGCGCGATGCTTCGAGCTTTTTGTCATAGCACGGCATCACGGTGACATGGTATATCTGATCAGGTCTGTAAAACGTCAATCGACGACCACATTTAATGGGACCCAGCACGCACTGTTTCCCCCAAGTGCTCGCCAACCACGACTTGACTAGTGTCCCCATGACTTGCTGGGGACTCTTCGTCCGAGAGATGAAAGATAACATTTCGGGATGCGTTTTTTCGGCATAGCATACCCATCCAGGACATGCGCTCGCCAACATCGGCAACGTACCACCCCGTCTGCGTTCCCAAAACTCCCGTGCATGCTCCAGCAGGGAGATATGTCGCGCAAAGGTCGTGTCGTAGACATGCTCAAAGCCCAGCACCTGCGTGCAAAACGTCATCACCCGCTGCATGACCTGCCTCAGTCCTACAGGTCCTCTCGAGCTTGACGACAACGACGCCGAAAACGACGCCAGACATTGGGGCGCGATCGATAATACCGGGACCTTGTGTGCCGATGAACTCGCGGGCGGGTTTCCCTCGAGGAAATTGAGCACCTCCGTGTGTGACTGTAGAGTGATCAAGACCGATTCGGCCGATGTGATACACCCACTTTGGAACATGTGAGCTGGGTGCACGGAACGCACGGAATGGAGGTGACGTGCCTGCACGCAAGGCAATCGTTGAGACTGATCTGCGCCTGTTGTAATTTGCGTTCCGACGGTCTGGGTGTGATTGCGCCGTGTGCGGAGGGGGTGGACGACACTTCGTAATAAGATCCGGACGAGTCAATTCGAATTTCCGTCTGGAAGAGCTCTATGAACGGGGAACAAAAGGGGGGAGAAAGAATACGTACAGAAGCGAACCCGGGATACTTTACGTTCTCCGGGGCGTTGAGTTGCTCGACTGGCTTGACGCATGCTTGCGAAGGGGTAATGAAGTCATTGAGGTCTGTTAGTGTCTGTTTGGATGGCGTTCAGTTCCTGGGCGCACGTCCTGTTTGATAGCAACACCCACCAGAGCACCAGAGAACGCCATCGACAGGATGTGAGCACCGAAATCGAAACCTACGTCTATCACTACTGGGAGCAAGTCGCGAAAAAACGGAAATCGGGATGCGAACAGACTCCAAATCAGGAAGGATGCATGTTTGGGCTTAGTCAATGCAAGGCCAATCGCCGGTGGTGCTAATCAACCTTCATAGCACGAGCAAACAGTAAAGCCAAGGATATCTACACGACGCTTTCCCCTTGACCAAACGAATCGAAACACTAGCGCAAACGCCAGTCAGGTTTGACGAGGACGAACTACCGACATTTCAGAAGCACGTGTGCACGGTTCGTGGTGTTGCGCAGCTGCCCAAACTTTGTAAACAGGAAGAAAGAAGAGTCTGTTCTAGAAGAAGCTGTACCAGCACTGGTGGTCATCAAGGTCGAAAGCCTCACAAGAAGAATAGTATATCGTCGATATCAACGCTGGTCGCGCTTCTGAACTAGAGGTCTGATGCGGCACGTCGTTACAGCTGGGTATTATAATCAGCAGCGGTGAGCACCACCAACATCGAAAGTTGCCTACAACAGTACGATCCGCCACGTCGGGGGGATCGGTCATCTAAAGGAACAGAACAGCACACTCACCGTACAGTGGTGAAACCAAAGGATTTTCTGCTGGTACAGACACCACGATCCGAGTTGCAGTAAACGTTGCTCTCGGATGTTGTTCGGCGTAAGCATGTAAGCGTACGCTATGCCAGTGGGTGTGCACTCGAGATTCACACCCACCTCTGCTGGCGCCATTTTTCTCCGCATCGGGCATGCACTAAAGCAATCACCACCCGTTGACTGAACTCTACCCGAGCAGTCATCGTCATCCGGGTCGCCCCTCCTGAGGTCCGGAAGCCCCTTGAACCCGTTGGAGATTCGAACCAAAGGCGATTTCGTACAACAGAAGCATACTGTTAAAGCTAGAACTATCAGTCGTGTTCCGAAGAAACGGGAGCACTATATGCATCGCAAATAGGTGCCAGCGGAGTAGGTGACTTGCAATACAGGTCTGGGAACGAGGAGCTCCCTGGATCTGAGGGTATGATTGTCTAGGAACAGGTCATCAACAAACGAGATGTCGGTCGTGCCGTTTGAGATATGGTCACCGTCATCGAGGAAACTGGGATACAATGAAGGTGACTGTGCACTCTGACGAGAGAGTGCTCGACGGAAATGGCATGGTGCTGCTGCTGCTCAAGGAGTGCTGTACAACAACGTCGGACGGGGAATCGTCGGGGATGCAAGTCCGGTAGCCATTGCACGTAGCAGAGACGTCGCGAGGACAACACGGAGTGCATCGGCAGCATTCATCATGCATCATGCATCATGGCGGCCCCGGACGGGGGACCACTTACCGATTCATCTAGAGCCAGTGGTACAACTTAACCAAGACCGAATGCACACTGAGCATGACAAAAAACTATCTGTGTATCGTGGTGTCAGCGATTGCCCGAATTATAGAATAAATGGTTTTCATCTGATTGTGGTCGAGGAAAGTACGCAGTACAAAGATTGAATTACAGCTTGTAGCTACTAGGAAATCAATGTGGGATACACCATACAAGGATGCTAACTACTTTACTTCGATCATACGGATATTTGCTATCAGGTCGGTCAATGGCGCCTCCTTGTAAAACAGAACCGTAATCAAACAGTCCGCAGCGGCTCGCCTATATTCTAAACATGACAGCCGCTTAAACAAGAGTGCGTCGAACGGCTGCCTGAGACGAGCAATGAACCGGAATGCTTGCGTGGTCTTGCCAAGCACGACTACGCCATTCAAGAACTCTTGAGAGAACAGTGGGCGGGTCCATGGACGAACAAGACAGAGACCATCCATCCCAATCAAGTCATCTGCTGTCTTGATCTTTATGTTCCCAAACGTTGACGACGTCGCATGATACGCATGGAGGTTGGTCACGGGATCTGGAGCTAATGTGTAGACAAGTTCGGTGAGAAGAAAAACAATGCCAGGAAGTCGCAGTCGGCCGGCAGTAGGGAGAGGTCTGGAAAGGATGAACGCAGTGTTGTGATAGTGTTGTCCATCTAGGCCACCTCGATGGGTAGAGGGACGTAGGGCGACATGAATTCGTTGTAGACTTTGAGGTCCATAGGCAGACAACTATTGTAGCTTCTGGAGGACCCGGTCCAAGCAAGAGTTGCAACGTCACTTGAACTTATCAAAATGTGTTCCGGGAGACGACCGACAGCGCGATCGCCCCCGCCGTACATGGCTGGACTTGTCAGGTTTCAAGGGGCCGAGGTGTCGCTGGCCAGTCAAGAGTGACCAAACGTCGCAATTCTCGTCGAATCCGGCGAGACGTCTAATGCGTTCACCCGGAGACTCTCACTGCTGTGTCCTTGGAACTTGGTCACCTTTTCGTGGCCCCCCGCAGTCCCCGCGTCCATTGGAGTCCCCACCTCCTTGCGATCTTCCATTCGCCAACGTCGAATCCTCGACACCGCTCCCGGTCCGCTGCCACCGTCGCTGCTGGTGCTGAGGTGGCTCTTCAAGCCGCTCCGCCACAGCCCACACTGAACAATGGACCTATACCGAGTTTTGCGATGGGTGTCGACAAACGGTATCGTTGCGGGAACGCGTTCTAGTCACGTGGTGTCAGTTATTAACGCCACGTGGACGCTGTACCGGGCTGTGCCTACTAGTGAATGAACATTTAGACGGGTCCATGGGCGGTGCCTGCTAACAATGTTTTCGCAAAACTCAAAGCAAAGGGGCAGAAATGCGGCTAGTGACGGAGAAGCTAGACAACCGTTGCTCAACGGTTCACACGAGGATCTCACTGGAGGAAGCCCAGAGGATGACTCACACCTTTTGTTCGTAGCCCCGGACGATGAAGATTCTCCTACTGTCGCATCTCGCCGCGGGGAACATACGGTCAGATTTCGAGAGGAGGTCCAAGTCATAGGCCCGCCGCTGAGGTCCACCATGCAAAGTCGAGAGACCGGTGCGTGCTCATAATGGCATCCTTCAACTCGTTTGAGGAACTCCGGTACAGAGTATGAACTTGATTCAGATGATTTCGACGACGCCTCTCTGGCAGAAATTGGGCGTCAACAACAACGAATGTCGCAGACTTCGGGGTCGGGGCGACGGGGGCGACTGGGGCGACGGCCTCCACCCTTGCTGGCGGGTCTCATGGATTCCTCTGCCTCTCAAGGGACTCCAGAAACGACCATACCAATGTATGAGTCCGGAAATCAGGGCTCTTCGTCCGACCTCGATCTCAGCGAGGTAGCCGCAAAACAGCATGCTGGTGGGGGAATGCTCGACTCCATCGCAAACATGGCCAATTCAATCCTTGGTGCCGGTAAGCTTTATCCCGTACGTTTTGTTATAGACTAACGTGTACGACAGGTATCATTGGTTGGTACTTTCTTAAACTAACCGGACGTTTCACTCATTCAGACTATAGGCCTTCCATATGCCATCAGTCAAGCTGGTTTCTTCCTCGGAATACTCTTGCTGGTTGTTCTTTGCGGTGTCACAGATTGGACTATCCGTCTTGTCGTGATAAATGCCAAGCTCAGTGGCAGAAATTCTTACATTGAAACCATGAACAGTTGTTTTGGCCCGAGTGGTCGTGCTGCCGTATCACTCTTCCAATTTGCTTTCGCATTCGGTGGTATGGTCTGTTCCCCATTTTAATTATAAGTATCTGATTAGCGTGATCAAAGGTATGTGTGCATTTGGCATCATCATCGGTAAGTCTTTCTCTCGTTCTTCATCACAATTTCCAATGACTGCCCACAGGAGATACGATACCCCATGTCATTCGTTCGCTATTCCCGACACTATACAAGATACCCATCCTATCCTTATTCACCAACCGACAATTCATCATAGCACTCTGCACTATTTGTGTATCATATCCACTCTCTCTGCATCGCGATATTCACAAGCTCTCTCGAGCATCTGGCCTGGCGCTCGTCGGCATGGTGATAATCGTCACTTCCGTTCTGATCGAGGGCCCGCACGTGGATCCAGAACTAAAAGGAGATCCTTCAAAGCGGCTGACTGTCGTCGGCCCAGGCGTGTTCCAGGCGATCGGTGTCATCAGCTTCGCGTTCGTTTGCCACCACAACTCCCTCCTCATATATGGTAGCCTGCACACGCCAACGCTCGATCGCTTTACGCGCGTTACCCACATATCGACCGCGATCTCCCTCGTCGCATGCTGTGTCCTTGCTATATCTGCTTTCTGGGTATTTACCGATAAAACGCGAGGCAATATTCTGAACAATTTCTCGCCGGTAAGTGTTCCTGCATTGAGACCTGTTCGAGACACTCAAGAGACGAATTCAGAGCGATAGCTTGATCAACGTTGCCCGATTCTGTTTCGGATTGAACATGTTTACCACACTCCCTCTAGAATTGTTTGTTTGTAGAGAGGTAGGGAGCCTCTCGACCAATTCGACTTGGTCGTCTAATGAGCATGCGACAGGTTATTGAACAATATTTTTTCTCGCACGAAAGCTTCAGCCCTCAACGCCATCTATTCTTCACTAGCACCATCCTCTGCGCGACGATGCTCCGTACGTGACGTCTCTCTCATCATGCCTAACCCGCCGAACTCTACGCTCACGTCTGATCTAGTTTCCCTCATCACCTGTGACTTGGGTGTGACGCTCGAGATTACAGGTGGTGTCTCAGCGACCGCTCTTGCCTTCATCTTCCCCGCAGCCTGCTACCTCAAACTCACCGATCCCCGTGTGCCATTCTACTCGCGGGCGAAGCTTCCCGCAGTCGTCTGTCTCATCTTTGGTATCTTAGTCATGGTGGTGTCTCTCTTCCTTGCATTGGGCAAAGCATGGACGCGCGAGGGCGAGGCCAGGATATGCGCGTGATGTTACACGGAGTTCTGCATTTGTTTATCTGGAGAAAAAGTTATATACAACGGACACGGATCATTATCTCTACGTAGAAAAGGAGCAAAAAAAAAAAGTAATCATCGACGGAGCTGTACGGCGGCACGCAACCCGGGAACTTTGTCGATATCCTCGACTTTTGCCCCTCTGTCTTTGGATTCGGTGGCTAGCAGAGGTGACACGTTGGGGAATCTCTCCCAAAGCTGCTCGACTGCGTTTAGAGGCTCCAGAGTGCCATCATCTGGCTCAAACACGAGAAGCCAGATTGCATCGTATCCACCCGCTGTGTGTAGCAGTGAGGAACGTTCCAATCAAAGCAAGAGAGAAAGAATCCCTCACCACCGGGCACGCCACCACAGATAACCCCCTGCTGCGCGATAGAAGCGTCCAAAAGCTCGGTCTGTGCGTCAGGTTCTATATGCACGTCTTCTCCCGCCGCTTTACCCATTTGTCGCATGAGCGCACGCGTGTTCTATACCAGAGAATTGGATGAGAGAATCTGATTGATTGATCTCGTGCACTGACCTCGCTCGCCTTTCGGAGATCTGAAAATGCTTGGACGATGGACCGCTCTGATCCAGCACCGCCGAGCCACTAGATCACACGTAATGTCGGTTTCGAATCAACGGCCAGGGAACGGAGTGAACAGCCCCCCTCTCACCTCGGACGATGGCACATAAGACATACGTTTGACGGCGGACGCGTACACATCCGAATGCTGTTCGTACAAGTCGGAAAGGCGTCGAAGATGCGTAGCGAGGGCTTGATTCGATGCGTCGATTGCCGCCCACAACGCATCAGCTGGGAGAATTTATCGTTAGTGCAGTCAAGCGGTAGAGAGAAAAAGAGCCTGCGCGCGTACCTTCTTCGGGTTTCTCTCGACGCCATTTCAACACCTTGCTTACAAGAGATGGCGTGTTACTCCCCGCAGATACATCCGCCAACACGAGCCTGACGAGCGGCGGGAGTTTAATCGGAACCGTCTGATAGTCCCAGCGATCACCAGGGCTGAGCGCTGACGATAACGAGAGCGTCTCAGACGCAGCCTTGAAAAAAACAATGCAGCTTCATATCATGATGAACGTTGCCATGCATGCTCACATCAGTTCCTCTCATTAGGTCATCCAACAAGGCGGGGCTGAATCGCGTGTACAGCTGACTCCCAAACACGGCCGCGGACACGTCGAAGCCGCTGCCCACCTTGCCTTGGGCAAAGCAGTGCACGAACTGAGCGGTGTTGTGGGCCAGCTTGCGTGCGTCGCTGTCTGGTTGACTGAAGTCCTCCCGGGTGATCACACCGAGCCTGAGCAGGAGGGCGGAAACGATAGACGTAATCAGTGCTGCCGAAGATCCCATCCCGGTCTTGTTGACATTGTCCAGCTGGACGTCCTGAGGACAGAACGGTGTGATACTGGCCAGAGACGCGACTGTCGAGGGCAAGTTTAATTCTTGAAGCTAATGGAAGAGGCCATCAGTAAAAAAAGCGCCGAGCATAAGCTGTCGAAAATTCTCAATGACCTTGGCTTGCTGCGAGTAGAAATCATTGTCGCCCACAGCGGCGATATCGAGGCCACGTCGGAACGAGTCCCGCAGCGATCGAGCAGAGCCCACAGAAGGCAGGCGCTCCGAGGCCAATATCAAAGTGTATTTCAGCGCGTAGTATACGAACTTGTTCTTGCTATTGGCAGGGGTCATTGCGATACGACGCTACGCACGGAGGCCAACGCACCTTTCTGACGCTTGACTGACGTCCACCTTTCCGTCGTCATGGATGGAAACGGAATACGTCCACTCAGCTCCGACAAACTGAGGTGATCGAACGATGATCTGCCCATCTAGACCAGGCCGCTGGCAGTCCTGGATAACAGCGTAGAATCTGGATGAGGCTGAGATCACCAGACCTGTAAACTTTTGGTCGAGGACGAGGTATCCTCCCGCAATCAGAACCTTTCCTGGGGCTGAAACAACCGTGGCGGACGACATCACGCTACGAGTACACCGCTTTAGATGGATGTCTGTTCTACAGGGAGACAGCTGACTAATCGTGATAGGGGTAACCCGAGTGCACATGAAGGGATTGCCGGCTGTCTAATGTGCCCAAAGGACGTCAATACATCACGATTGTCCCGCACGAGTAAACCAGTGTTTTTGTTGGCCACATGTCGCATTTTTACAGCCAGGGCAGCGAAGTCCCAATTGTACGCTCACTGGCCCATGTTTCCCAGAAGAGTAGTCACGAAGGTGTTGTGCTGTAATATCGGCAAGCGCGCGGATGAATACCGGTGACTCGTTCAGAGACTCTGCGCGTTGCATATCCATCCCAAGCTGTAGAAATCATACCACGAAACAAGGTGCACAGGTGTATCAGCGACAAGGACTGGGGCAACACAGGGCTTGTTTACCTCTCTGCCCTCTCTCATGTACTCCAAATCGAGTTCGTAGAGTGTCTCGATATGATCGCTTGTAAAAGCGATCGGAATGAGGATCACGTGCTTCTTTCCGAGACGCGCAAGTCCCTTGACAGCTTCGCCGGTTTGCATACCCATCCATGCAGAAGGCCCAACTTGGGATTGCCAAACCAAGCGATAAGGGTTCGAATGCCCCAGTCTGTCCATAACAGCATTCACAGAAGCTGATACTTCGAGAACATATGGATCTCCACGATTGACAACCGACATGGGCAACGAATGCGCTGAGAATAATAGCACTACGTCAGAGCGGTCGGAAGGCTGAAACTTTTGTAGCGCGGCCTCGATGTTTTGTGCTACAGCCTGGACAGTGGCGCAGTGTGAATCGACAAACGGCAACGTCACACGCACTCACCTTGATGAAGCCAGGGTGGGTGCCCCAGCGGTCAATCACACTCCATTCAATGTCACCCATGTCACCCGCTCTTCCTCGCCTGAAGAGTTCGTTCAAGCTGCTTCCTGTCGTACTACAGCTGTACTGGGGGTACTGTGTGAACGCTACTGCACGCTTCACACCGTCGGCTTTCATACGGCGAGCAGTCTCCTGCGTGAGTGGGTTCGCATAACGGAAGGCAACATACGCCTTGTGTGGAGCTGTCTCCGGATGTAGCTCGTCGAGCAACGCGCACATGCCGGCACCTTGATACTCGGTATACCGAAGAATGGGCGACCCTCCACCTATCTCGGCATATTGCTGTTCGATTTTGGGTGTCCGTCGTTTAGCAATGAGGGGTGCGATAACACGCTGAAAGGGTAATGGTATGAGGTCTCCATCCATGAACAGGTTTTTTAGAAAGTCATGGGTCTCCGGTACCTGTGAGAAACCACACAAAAGGATGAATAGGATACGTGGATATAGTCGCTGTCTGCGTACCGTGGATGGCCCGCCCATATTCAGCATAACGATAGCTAGCAACGCGTCAGAAACACTGCAAAAACAAGATGAACAACCTGGCACCTGTGGGACTACGACATCAAGTGAGACGTGTTCTGAGGTTCCCAATCGAAATCACAAGCCCACCTCTTGTGTTTGCTTGGAGAGCCACGCACAGCGGCCATGCGACGGACGTGAGCGGCGACAAAGACATTGGTTCTAGATAATTGAGACAACATCGCACACAGCGGGAAAAGTCTACTCAGCCACGGCGAAGTATGGGAGGTCGATGACTAAGCAAATCGACGTCATTGCAAATTTGGGAACGTGTGACAAAGTGACTAGTAGAATCATAGACTACTCTCAACAATAAATTATAAATAAATACATTGTTCTTGATTTATAAACTCTTTACCGGCGTGCAGCTCGGAAAATGACGGCCGGTGGAGGATACGGACCCAAAACACCTGGCGAGGTAGAGAAACATGAACCACCCTGGCTGAAGCGTGAATAAGCAGGAAGTGGTTCGCTCTCTTCAAAGTCATCTCGGCTTATGGCGATGACAGAAGGATTTGGTTCAACTGGAAGGGCTCCACTGACAGGGGCTCCCTCAGATGGAACGCCAGTCAGTGAGGGATCCTGAGCGAGGGGATCAGGATGGTGCGGCGCTCTCCCAGTGTCAGAGGAAATCAACGGGAAAATCTCTGCGTCGAGTCCAGCAGGGCAAAGAAGGGCGTCACTCGAGGAGTACGACGGGGGATCAGGAAAGGAGGGGGTGCCCAAATACGATGATGGGTATAATACATGTAAGATGCCGCGAGTGGAAGGCAACGAACGGTGAACGTGGCACGAGCGAAACCTCGTAGGGGAACGTCCGGGGTCTGCATCGTCGTCAGTTTCCTTGGCAAAATGTGAGTAGAGATAAGAAAATAAGTAATACTGCACATACACAGTACCTACGACAGACAGCACAAGTGCAACCCGGAACGTAGGCAGTCTCTGCCATGGTGGTATCCAATTGATGTTGGGAGGTAATTTCGTTCTGTACACGATAGTCGGTGTCCGATGTATCAGCCTGTAATGCGGATCAATCCGGATTGCAAACGAATAGAAAGTTGACATACCTGAGGGTCAGTCGGTGATAGAAATTGCTGTTGTTCTTGCACATAGGGGGATCGACGAACGAGAGGATCGAGAAATTCATCCCTGAAGTTGGCCAGCATGGTGGGGAGTGAAGGGAAGGTTGTTGGGCACATGGGTGCATGAAAAGAGGGGCATTGTTCAGCGCGTATATATGGGGGTTAGGAGAGAGGTGAAGTGATCGCGGATCGCTCCTTGAGGGGAATTGATTCCGCGTGGAGAGGAGCCCAATATTGAAATACCCCTATGTAATGCAAAACCACACGCGTATGTGCACGTGACATAAGGTAGGGCGGGGGGGCGGCGCATCAGCAAACCCTAATTACTATGTGGCACAGTACACCTGCCCGCTTATAATGTCGCAGAGTTCTTGGCGTTTACACAGCACATTCAGTACATCAAGACCAGTGGATTGGCAGACATGAAATTCGGATTATCAAGGTAATACATATCGATACAATCGTCCTTCTCGGTACTACATCACTAACTTCATCATTAGGTAGCACTTCTCTTTAACAGACCCACAAATTCTCACTCGTCCGTAAGCTCCATCTGTACATTCTTCATGTTGAACTGACCTGAGCGAATATTTCATATCTATAAGCTCTGTTGGCGAGGGTGTCAATATTTTCTGCAAAGGGAATCTAGAAAGGGGAGTGGAAGAGTTCGAGAAACAGCGTCGTTGCGGTCGTGGCTGACGGCGCTAGTCGTCAGGACTGCAACGTCGAGGTCGCGACTGCATCGTCCGTGACCGCGGTTACGTGGTCGTGGTCGTGCCTGACGTGGCGTGGCTGCGTCGTCCGTGGTCGCGGCTGTGGTTGCGGTTACAATGTCGTGGTCGTGGCTAGCGCTGGCGTCGGTGTTGCGGCTATGTCGTCGTGGCTGCGTCGTCCGTGATCATGGCTGCGTCGCCGTGGTCATTGGCTGACATCGCCGTGGTCGTGGTTGACGTCACCGTGGCTGCGACGTTGATCATACGTCGTCCGTGGTCCCCACTTCGTGGGAGTGACTCGGGGATATCAGGATTGAAGTGAAGGTCAAATGACTGCGACCATGTGGAGGCCATGATGTGGGTTGGTCCGTATGATGAGTCCGCACACGCATACCAGTCCTATATTGCTCTTGTATGCCTTCCAAGGCCGGACCTGGTATATGGAACATATTTCAGTGGTTGAAACGTTGATTGCCATTCGAGCGCACGCAATGAAAAAGTGTATTGTTCTATTGACTAACATTGACCCAGTCGTGAAGACACAACTTGAAAGATGAAGCCGACTGGCAAAACCAGTGTGTCGCGCTTGTAGTTGCTCGATAGTTGTGAATGGACCAACTCCCAAACAAATGCAAGCCCTGACAGAACAAGCCGGTGCTGAGGACGTTGCCGACGAGAAAAAACGCACGATGTGAACTGATGAGTCAACATAGCCAAGAGGTAGCAACCGTTCCCCGACATCGAGCACGTGCTTCGTCACATGACGAATGAACCTGTATCAACTTCGTGAATCTGATCAAGATTGGGCGGTCTAGACCAATCCGCAGCTGGTGCACCAACAGATGGAGTTGAAATGTCGACGCACCACTTTGTATCCGATTTCCCTAACACTGTTCACCATCCTACTGAGGCTGATATCTTCCGCTCATGGCAACGCATGCCCTTTCAATATGTATGCCACGAAGAAACGGAGTCAAGTTGACAGTGCCTGACGGTAGATGTATACACGTTTTGATCGGCTGGGTATAGTTTGGTGGTGTTTGTGTGTGTAGTGTATAAAGTGTCGACGTGTCCGTCGACGTGTCCTCTTCGCAGCTACCCCCAGCAGCCACATGCACAGTCCTCTTTGACCTTATCTTTATTCGTATTCACGCTTCCTCCTCGCCCGCCATGACGCAACACTGTGCTTTCGTCGACCCTTCCTCCCTCTCCCTCCCCTCTTCCTCCCTCAAGCGTCCCGCTTCCCCGCCTACCTCCATCGAGGGCTCCAGTCCCAGTCCCATCGACGAGCCCCCTCGCAAACGCCCTCGCTCCGCCGTCACTCCCGAGGAGCGCAAAGAGGCTCGTGCACATCGCAACAGAATAGCCGCACAGAGCTCCCGTGACCGTCGAAAGGCACATTTCACATATCTCGAGCGCAGAGTCACCGAACTGGAGGAGGAGAACAGACGTCTCCGAGCTGGCATTCACGTTAGCCAATCCCCGCCCATCTCCACTCTCTCGGAGCCAGACGTTTCCACCATTGAGGTTGAGCGGGAACAGCAACGTAAACACCAAGAGGACCAACGCGAGCGTGAGAACCAGGAACTGCGCGAACGAATACGGACACTCGAAAAAGGTTATGAGGCCGTCGTACGAGCATTGACGGTGCATGGTAACCCTGCCGTTACCTCGAGCATACCCACACCCCCTGCAACAGGCCCAGTCCCAACCGTCCCTTCACATTCACCATCGCCTTCTTCACAACCAGCGCCAAATCCAGAGTCTTCCAAGACTCCATCCCCTTCTTCGCCAAACGATATCTTATCCTCGGCACCTTCTCCACCACTCTCCCCAACCTCACCAAATTCGACTCTTGTTGACAGTCCTCTCCTTTTTTCGAGCGGCGATTCGTTCGAATTCCCCCAGAGCCCCACTCTCCCGGCGACTGACGCATGCCTTGCCCTTCCCCAAAAGTCGCTCGACCTCTCCCTAACCAATAGTCCCCCCACTCGCCACCTAGCACGGGTGGTGAACACTGTCGGCCATTCAGCAGTGTCCCTGCAGCGGGTGGGCGGTGCACAGATGGTGATGGGACTGGCGAGCACAACACGGTGTTCGGTAGTGATGCGACCGAGGTTTGTTTTTGTGTGTTTGGGGTTTTTCATTCTGCTGACAGTCACTCTTAGCCCGAAGACGAGGTTGCATCAGATGCTGCCATCACGCGTCTGTTCACGGAGATCCTCGCGTCACCGCCGCTTGGCTCTAGCGCTCTTCCAAGCTCTGACACTTCGTCAGAGGATGCATTCAACAAGG
The DNA here is from genome assembly GCA_038090035.1 of Xerocomus nothofagi. Taxonomy (NCBI): domain Eukaryota; kingdom Fungi; phylum Basidiomycota; class Agaricomycetes; order Boletales; family Boletaceae; genus Xerocomus; species Xerocomus nothofagi. The sequence goes on along the minus strand of JBBPLY010000007.1, from coordinate 158,081 downwards.
AGGTGCTGACCGAGATGGAGACCGATCAGTCTAACAATGGGCTTGGCATGAGTAGTATCGACACTGTCGACTGGGTAGAACAAGTCCGCGCAGAGATGGAGATGGAGAAGCTGCTAGAGATGCTTCCGAATGCGCAGGATATCGCTCTCGACACGATCTTCCACCCCAACGTCAACGTTGACGCTGACATGGATTTCTCGAGTGCCCTCACATGGGATGGGGTCAGTGTCTTTTGATTCCTATCATCCTGGGTACACCGAGATGCCATGGCGCTCGGAAAGTTAAAACGACAGTCACAGTTTAATGCTGTGTTTTCTGTCTCTAGGGCACTATGCTTTTCTCTTTCATTGAACGCACGGAACTATGCACCCCACAATCGAGCTCGTCAGTTGGTCCTATTTATCTGCTACTCTACCTTGTTTTATTGGTCTCTCCATCTCCTTTTTTTTTTTCCATTGGCATTGGGTATTCATTTCGTCGCGGACGTCCACCACTTTTGGATGGCTCGCCTTCGTGTCCCACCTTTTTTTTTTTTTTTCCTGTTCTCACCCCTTCGCAGATGGCCCCATATCCAAGCCGTTCATAATCTTGATGCTGTTCTCCCAATCACGTTCCTTCCTTCGTTTCTCCCCGCGAGGGTCTGATGAAATGGATGATGGTGCTTGCATTGGTGAGCGCTTGGGATGTATGCATGCTGGACGTGGTCGGTTGACATGTGACGTTGGGTTTGACTGGTATGGATGCGTTGGTTGGTCTGTCTGATCGTAGTTGTGTGCGAATATACGATGGTCTGATTCTGATGTCAATTTTCCGTGTGATATCTCACTTGTTGATTCCGGGTGACCCGGCTATTCCACCGCCGATCTCGCGTTCGTACCAACTAACGTACGATGAATTTTTTCGATTGAATGGTGCGAACTCGCGGACACCACAGAAGACAGGGCGACAACATCCCTATGTCGGCAGAAGAGTACAAAAAAATTCGCCTCTGAAACAAGCCGTATGGCTGAATGGCAAGGGTCGGAAGGTGCACTGCTCTATTCCATCTCTTCCTCCAGACCCTCTGGCTCCAGACCAGCTTTTTCGAGCGCTTCCTTGGACGTGTAATCGACCTTGACTCCTCGCGTGCGCCGAGATCTGATCGCGGTTGGGTCAATTTCCTCGAAATCTTCTTCCACTTCTTCGTCGTCTTCGTCTTCGTCCTCGTCCATTCCATCCTCGTCCTCGTCCTCATCGCCGTCCTCATCTTCCTCGTCCTCTTTCATGGATACGTCGGGCGAAGTGACGCTTCTCTTGCCCTTGTTTTTTCTCTCGGGAGATTCTACGTCTGTACTCGCCCCATTTGAGGGTGTTCTGACGAATAAAGTTTACATAGCGACGAGATGGAGTGAACGGAAACGTACTTGGCTGCGGCAGACATGTTCCGAACTTTCTAGGGGTTGCAGGAACACGTCAAGATACGAATGCGGTATGATCGTGATGGAACGATGGCAAGAAAGGACTGGCTGAATGGTATTTATTTGGACGTTGTTTGGCGTGCTACCATGGTATGGCAACGACGTGATCCGCCCACGTAACCAGCCCTGGACTACGATGCGGATTAGTAGCACTGAGAGTCGTGGCAAGGATGCGATCGACTGAAGTGACGGTCCATCTCAGTTATCCGAACGAATGAGCTTATCCGCAAGTCGGTCGATGCGCCCTGCGATAATGTCGAGCGTGCGGTTATCTCCGTCAGACGACCGCGTGCGTGAGATACGAGTCCGAACCGTTCTGACGTGCCTTCCTCCATGGACGTAACTCTCGCCCGGTAAGCGACCGCAATACATTACCATATCTTCCCTTCCTCTCTTCCTCCTCCTCCCCGACGAACCCCCACGACGACTCTGAGCTCCTCTCACAACGCGTCACTCCCGACACCGCTCACCCGTCGCGGGTGCAGTACATCCGTTCCCGCGAGTCCGGATCGCTTTCCCCACTCCCTTCTTATCATCTTCCTTCCATACAATGTCTCGGGCGCTAACCTCACCCTCCCCCGGCGATCCAGAAAAACCCACAAATTCTTTCTTTGTCCCACCCCCAATTCAGAGGTTGTCCCGGTCCCTCACTGGCTTCATCCCCCCCCCTCCAGTCTCCCAGTCTCCTGATCGCACCTCAATCCTCCCTTCGCACTCTCCTTCTCCCCTTCCCGGCCCCAATAGAGCGCCCACCACCGCCAAGTGTCATCGTTCCCAGTCGTCCTCTTCCAGGCCCTCAAATATCTTCCCACGTCTACACCGTCTAGAAATCGCAGATGTCATGGCCAACAACCAGAAAAAGCTCCCTCTCCTCGACCTCAAACTTTCCTCCTCCTCCTTTCTCGATGCCATCGCCACCGACACCGATTCGGACAAACCCATATATGCCGTGGAAACCGTCGGTCCTTCCACCACAGTTTGGCGCTCAGATCCTTGGGACAGCTCCACAAAAATCGCCGACATACGCTGGCCCAAGGATCTTCCCCTCAAAGGAAAGGGCAGGGATAACACACAAGGCGCTACGGTCCAAATGGACGGCCTCCTCTGGAGAGAAACGACGACGCTGCTCAAGTACAGCGGCCTAGGAAAGTGTGTAACTCACCCTCGTCCGCGTTCTTGCACAGCTCTTGACTCCTCTTTCCTCTCTACCAGCTCACGCAAGTTCCACGTACCATATCATCCACACGCGCTCAAGTGGAAACGTGAAGGGAACGTATACGTCGTATGTGCCTCTCAGTCGGTCTCCCCCGCGCGGTCTCACCAATCTACCCCAGTGCACGACACAAACTTGCAAGGGTGTTGTGGCAACCTTGGAATCTTTCAACAATGCCGACATACCACCCAGACTAAAGGTATTCGAGGCCTTGGGTACCTTCCATCGATCCGTGCCTCAGCTCGATCATGCGGGTATATCTCTCTTCCTCCTTGATCACCTTTTCATTACCGCCCTCTTGCTTGTTACCGAGCCAGAAGATTGGATGACGCTCGCTCGCAACCCAACCTCCCTCGACGGTCCGTCAGCCGACGCGCCGCCGGCTTTTAGGGCTGCCTCCACTACCCGTACCTCCGCTCGGCAATGGAGGAAAATCATGTACGGAGAACCTATGTATCCCTCGCTTAAAACGCCAGCATTTGACAAAGGCACCGTCGACTGTGGCCAAGATGCCGACGTCCTCGACATCTCCGAGCCGCCGCAGTTATCAACATCCATGCGCCAATGGCGGAAGATCGTATATGGAGAACCACTTTACCCTTCCTTACGCCCACAGTCAGCACACGGTTTCGATCTTCCGCCACGACCGAGTACGGCAAATAGTTTTTCATCCGAATCGGCATACTCCCCTCCCACCCCTTCCTCTGCCCCTTCGACAGGATTTTATGACGCATCGTCGCTATTTGATGATACCGACAGAACAACAACTCGCAGCGGCATCGGAACTAGACGGGTTTCTTCGCCACTAGCACTCTCCTCCGGCACGCTTTCTCCCATGCCTTCTTCGGAATGTATACCACTTTCCGCATTTCCCATCTCAACACCGGGTGCTCGACGAGAACTCCCTTCCCCTCCGTCGTCTTATCAACCTCCGCCATCGGTTCAGCCTTGGTTACATCGTTCGCGGTCTTCGCCAAAGCTCAGCCACAGCGCCCAAACCCCAATATTACCCGTGGATGATCAAGACGACCTTGTCAATCAAAATTTACTTTCACGTATATCATCAGCGTGGAACGTGCGACAGCTGCCAACTCCTCCGCTTCGAGAGTCGCCTGTTCAATCTCCGCAAGCACCCATTCGGCCTGCGGAGGCCAAGCGGCTCTTACAACCTCACCAGCGCAGCCTGCCGCCAACGCCAGCGTCGATCTCCCGATCATCGTCGGGGATGGAAACACTTCACGGACACTCGCAATCGCAGGTGGTAGCTTCCCAAACTTCACTCATTTCGACTGCTGTTCGACCGTCTACTGCCCAACCAGGGCCATCTATAGAAACACAGAATGATGGGTCTGCACGTGGCCGACGAGCGCGGCTTGAAAAAGATCCTGACGCGGTCATCGACTGGATGCGGAACATCACTCGTGCACACCGCCGACGTGCCTTGGACGACGACGATGGGGACCGGGCTCCCGCCTCGTATGATCCCACATATGATGCACCACCACCAGCGTACAACGCTATCGATTTCTCCACGCCCCCACAAGCACGCTCACCACCCGAATGTACCCCACGCTGAATGACCTTGCTGTAGCGCTGATGTCTCCATCTGTTTCTTTTGGGAGCTGGATTCCTTTGTTTTCCTAATTGCCGTCGATGTATCCGCCATAATCCTGTTTTGCTCATTTGAATCACTTATATCTGTTTTTGCATTTTACCCATTTACATTGCTATAGCATACGTACATCTTACTCATTTTTACACGACCTAGTCCTCCCGTTGTGCATCCTGATATAATTTCCACCCGGATAGATGTGACATTCCATATAACGTCCGGTAATCCCAGCGTGCGTTGTCGTCCGTCAGCTACGTTCCCCATGGGTTTGGTCTACATCACTGAGAGTCCCGATGTCGTCTCATTTTTTGACTTCAGTGTTGCTGATGCGGCATCAGTGGGGACGGTTAGCTGTGGTTAGCAAGTAGCCGACGCGAGCCACGGTCAGGACTAGTCAGAGACCAGTCGGGATCAAAGCAACCCACTGGCACAGATGAGGGGTCGGTGTGCGGCTCTCCGATGCGCTCATTAATATCTGCGTTCGCAACCCTGCAAACGCAAACGTTGCTAGCGGCGCTTGTGCACGATGATCGGTGATCCGAAGGGGTCGATCCTCCCACAAGCGCGTGCTCTGCCACCCAGGCAATCAGACGTCTAGCGCTCTACAAGATCTGGACCGCGCCATGACAGCGACAGAAAAGACGCACAACGAACGGATCTCTGTCGAACCCGCAGAAGCCCGTCCCTCTCTCGATGGAGATGCCAGCAGTTCAAGATTCATCGTCGTGATGGTGTGTGTCTTTCTCCTGTAGAAAGGTGTACGGACGTCGGGACGATCAAAAACGTCAGTTCCCCCGATCTCGATGGCGACCGTCCGGATACCTCTCCGCTTCTGGCTCTCCTCGTACGTATCGCTAACGATATACTATCGCAGGGCGTATCTGGGACGGGCAAATCCACTCTGGGAGCAGCCCTCTCCGAGGCGTTCCACCTCCCGTTTATCGACGGCGACGACCTCCATCCAGCAGCCAACGTCGCCAAGATGTCTCGCGGCGAACCGCTGGACGATGTGGATCGCCAACCTTGGCTCGACGCGATCCGCGAGATTGCGATCGCGCGCGTGCTGGAACAGGCGACTCGTGGTGAGTTGACGCCGGGGGTGGGTGTGGGGCGATCGTCAATGCGAGACGGAGATGGCGATGGCGAACGGCGACGACGGCCGGGGGTGATCGTTGCGTGTTCGTCGTTGAAAAAGGCCTATCGCGCAGTGTTGCGGGGCGAGCCACCCCCAAAGACGTGGCGGACCGAACGGATCGGTTTGAATCCGTGCCCGTTGCCGACGTATTTCGTGTATTTGAAGGGTGACAGGGACGTGTTGATGGCGCGGATGCAGAATCGAGAGGGACATTTCATGAAGGCGGACATGTTGGACAGTCAATTGAACACGCTGGAGAGTCCGGAAGACGAACCCGGGGTGGTTACGGTGTCGGTGGAGATGTCGACGGCAGAACAAGTTCAGAGGGTCGTCGAGATGGTGACGTTGACGGAGAGACGGAGCTCGTCGCCATCTACTACTGCTACCATCGCACGGGTATAGCCGCACGATAAACTTGTTCTCAACCATCAACGCACATTCGCGATGGACCACGGCGGACACGATGGGCACGACATGCCTGCGATGTGCGCCATGAACATGCTCTGGAACACCCAAATCATCGACACGTGCATCGTCTTTTCTTCTTGGCATATCCGCTCCAACGCAGAGTTCGTTCTCTCGTTTGTTGCCATCGTCCTCCTCAGCGTTCTGTACGAATACCTCCGTCTCTTCCAACGCAACGTTGATGCGCGGATTCGGGACAAGGGAAAGAGAGCTGCGAGCCCCGCGAGCGGGCGGAGCACGCCTGAGGGCGGGGAAGATGCAGGACTGCTGAATAGCAGGAGGACGAAACATGTCGGGTGAGCTGCCAGAAAGGCGTTCGTCTGTCGACCGTTCTCATCTCCCTCGTCCGATAGGAGAACGGTGCTACCGACGCATTATCGTACGTTGCGTGCCGTCCTCTACGGCGTTTCCGTGCTGTTGTCGTCCTTCCTCATGCTGGTGTTTATGACCTACAACGTGCGTCGTCTCGTTCTTTGGCCGTGTCGTCGTTGACTCGTCCCAGGCATACCTCATCTTTGCGGTCGTCGCCGGTGCAGCTATCGGACATTATCTCTTTAGTGGCTTCGTAGAATCCGACAGCAGGGGTATATCGTGTCACTAGCGTGCCTCGTAACCAAGTACCTACCCTCTCGTCTCTTGTACACGCGATTCTTTTTGGGGTTTATTCTTTCGAGAAAACATCGGCGTCGCATTGCGAGAATAAGAGTACAAGAGTCTATCTATGACTTCATCTCGTATCTTCGTTCTTTTTCGCCAGATCGTGCACCTTGAGGAGCACGTCGATCTCAGACGGCCTGTATATCTTTGCCTTTGGCTTCTTGGCCGCCTCGTCGTACGTCAACACGGCAAACTCCACTACGATGCGAGATCAGCACACTCATCAACCAAGACGAAACGGAGCGAGACTGACGTTTCTCGCTTCCCAAGGTAGTACTGTCCATGGTCCTGCTCATCACCCTCAGAACGAGCCCGATCGCCTCGTCGACAGTAATGTCGTCTTTGTACTCTTGCTTGAGAAGACTTTGGGCAGTTCCGTTGTTCGCACCGATGCAGGTTGCCTTCCATCCAGAATAGTTCCCTGAAGGATCCGAATGATACAGTTGGAAGCGATAGTGTGGGTCGTAGCCAGCGTAGAGGAGGGAGACGCCAAAGGGTCGAAGACCTGAAAGGAGAGAGACTGTGAAGGGAACGAAGCGGGCGTGCGAGCGTGGACCTACCACCGTATTGAGTATACCCTTGTTTCATGTCGCAAAGCCGCTGGGCGAGCAACTCGACGGGTATGTCCTCGTTGTACTGCATCAAATGTTTCTGCGCCACGGTCCGAGCATAATTGACGAGCGAGTTGGCATCGGACGTGATCCCAGCGACACCACCGATCACGTTTCTGTGTCCGACGGTCCGCGGTGATCGTTATCAGTGGGGGTTCTGTTCGTCAAAAGAAAGGGACGGACGAGTTGAGCAAAAACATCTTTTCGCCGCTACCACCGTATCCACCGCCTTCCTTTGCGCTGGAGAGATCGAGGAGCTTTCCTGTGACACGTTTTTCGGCGGCGAGGACGACACCATCTTTGGCGAGGACACCGAGGACGGTGCCTGCATGCGAGATGGCTTCCATCGCATACTCGACTGTGGGCGATCATCGTGTTCTAGCGTGAGTGGGTGAAGGAGATGAGAGGGACGTACTCTGATATAGGCGACCTGTGGGATGGAAATGAGCACGTCGTTGATCGTGAGGATGATCGTGGACGTACCCTCTGGGGAGAATATGGTCGTTCGACCTGTAGATGATCGCGTTGGTAGCGAACATTCCAGAGAGGGAGATTACGCACTGTCGTATCTTCTGGCCTGTGTCGACGACGTCCATCAGTCATGATTCGAGCTGGACGTGAACGGGGACATACCATGGTGTCGTTGAGAGATGCGAACGACGCGTACGCGTCGAGGGGAACTCGGCAACTACCGATTATTACTTGAAGCTGTAATGTCAGACTTGCGACTGACCCCCCTTGGCGCCGGTCAGGAAGTGGGCAGATCTTGCGTCGTGCTACAGTACAGAGAAAAGACTGTCGTTTGTGATGCGGGCATCCACCCTGGGCACTCTGGGATGGCAGCTCTGCCCTTTGTGGATCACCTGGACTGGAGCACCGTCGACGCTGTACTGATCACGCAGTATGTCGAAAAGTCTCCTTGTTCTTGCTGTATCTTATCCTCTCTAGCTTTCATCTCGACCACGTGGGCGCATTGGCCTACATAACGGAAAAGGTCGGACGACGAGTCATGCATACCCTGTCGACTCGCTCACTGCCGACAGACCAATTTCAGGCAAGGAAAGGGCAAAGTCTACATGACACATCCCACGAAAGCGCTGTACAAACTGGTGATGCATGACCTTCTTAGCGTCGGGTGCGTCGCCAACTTGAGCCTGCCTTTTGCCATCCTTAACCAAGATTTTCAAGCCTGTCTTCTCTTGGAAGCCTCTTTACGACCACCGAGGTGTCCCAGTCGTTATCTTCTATCATCCCTGTCTCGGTGCATCAGCAGGTTTCGCCGTGTCCTGGTATCTCATTCACTCCCTACCATGCAGGACATGTTCTCGGAGCTTGCATGTACATGATTGACATTTTAGGTATTAGAATCTTATACACCGGCGACTACTCTCGCGAAGAAGACCATCACTTGGTGAAGGCGGAAGTCCCTCCCGTCCGACCCGACGTGCTCATCGTCGAAAGCACCCACGGCGTACACACCTTTGAGACGAGAGCAGAAAAGGAACTGCGATTTACGACGCTCGTACATGCGATTCTCCGACGCGATGGACATGTGTTGTTGCCCGTATTTGCGCTCGGGACGGCACAAGAGTTGCTTCTCATCTTGGAAGCGTACTGGAACGACCACCCCGATTTGCATTCTGTCCCAATCTACTATACGTCCGGTCTTGCACGAAAGTGCATGGCCGTGTATCAGACCTTTATACATGCAATGAACGACAACATTCGATCGCGATTTGCAAAGAGGGATAATCCTTTTGTGTTCAAGTGGGCGTCTCTGGTACGCTCGCGTATCGTGCTCACAGATACTCGCAGGCATGTCTTGGGTGTTCCCCCGCAGCGGGGCTGGATGCAGAAAATCGCTCAAGGCCCTCCGTGTGTCGCACTCGCGAGTCCCGGGTTTATGGATTCTGGTATTAGCCGAGAACTACTTGAACTTTGGGCCCCAGAACCTCGGAATGGTCTCATCATCACTGGATACTCTGTCGAAGGTACTCTGGCCAAGGTGAGTGGTCTTCATAGTCATAACTGTTAAAATATGTATTTTGCTCGAAACGCAATGTACACTGTTTGACTCTGCTCGCGTGATTCATCTCATCGTACTGATTCGCAGAGCATCATCAACGAGCCCGATGAAATATCGACATTGAAAGGTGGACTGGTCCCATGCAAGATGTCGATCGACAGTCTATCGTTCAGCGCTCACGTCGACTACTCGCAAAACTCGGAATTCATTGAACACGTCAACGCAGAACACGTGGCAAGTGAATCATTGTTTGCAAAGGAATGGTAGAATAATGTCATTCAGGTCCTGGTCCACGGAGAGAAAACCACCATGAGTCGTTTGCGCACGGTTATAGAAGATCGGTACGAGAATCGAGGTGTCGACCGCAAGGTCTACACTCCTGGGAATCTCGAAACGATAAAGCTCTCGTTCAGACGTGAGCGCATCGCCAAAGTCTGTTTGTCGTTCTGTTTTATCGTGCTCGGGAAGGTGACGTTCATGCCAGGTCATCGGGAGGCTTGCTAGCAAGGTGAAGAGGGAAGGAGATGCCTTGTCTGGTTTGTTGATTGTGAAGGATCGTTCCTACACACTCCTCGATGCAGAGGACATGGATGAATTTACAGGACTGTCCATTCCCGTCATGTCACAGAGGCAGAGGCTAGTGATAGGGGTTGCTTGGGAGTTGGTGCGATGGCACCTTGAGGGCATGTTTGGAAAGATCGAGGAGCGAGTGGACAGAGACCTGGTGAAAACGATAAGAGTCTGTATTCACGGGACTTGGATGCAGACGTTTGCTGATGGTGAGCAAGGTGATGGACGTGGTGGACGTGAAGCACACGGCAGAACACGAAGTGACGCTCGAATGGGGTTCCGGTGCCAACGAGGACATGGTCGCCGATGCGACGCTGGCCCTATTAGCGAGTATGGACGGGAGCCCAGCGTCGGTCAAGTGTAAGTGAAAGACGTGTCTAGTTGTTCGGTGACGAACGTCTGTAGTGACATCGCAACGCGCGCACGCGCATGTCCATGTGCGGAACCAAGAGATGGCATGGTTCCTAGAGGCCCACTTTGGCAAGCTCGAACTGCAGGGCCACGTCTTGGTTCTCCGCGTCGACGAGGGGGAAGCGCATGTCGATTTGATGTCGTCGGTAGGTGATCACCCCGTGGCGAGTGCGTATGTTGATGGCGTTGCGCTCAGGCGGTGACTTGTGTGAACGAGAGGCTTAAGCGGCGCGTCGAGCACGTCCTTGACATGGCAGAGCGAACCGTGCGGTCGCTCGACGAGCACGCGGGCGGTAGTCGGTCGTCGTAGAGAACAATGGGGAGAGTGTTTTGATGTATTTGTATTCGGTGGACACGAGGTCAGATCGAACATGTTCACCGTCGCAATATCTTCGCCCGCGATACCTTTTTACTTTTTATCTTTATCATGTCTTTCGCCGACGCTACTTCAGAATCTCTCAGACCAATTCTGCTTCGTTCGAGCACGCCTGGTTCGCAACTTTTTCGTCATCTTTCCATCCGTTCGCTCACGCTTCTCTTCTCGCAGCTCCCAACGAGAAAGGTATGCTTTTCGTCCCTCGCTCTTCCTCCAGTGCCTCACCCTTCTCCTCAAGTTCTACTCTACCTCGAGGGTCTCCGAGAATCACAGACGATCGGTTCTCCCAACTCCTCCGGTTTTCCCAACATCCCCCTTCCGTCTTCCAAGCTCAGCGTTCTCGAGAACGCTCCGGATTTCGATGACATAAGTTCAAACGTCCAAGACGGCCGCAAAACCGATCTCTCCGTCGGTGGTCGCTCAGCCGCCGTGAGTATCCCTTCCGCTAACTTCCCTTCTCTCGGCGTTCCCACAGTGTTCAACGACGTACCCGTAGCATGAACCTGGTCCTCATGATCCGCCAGGCCCTCATTACGAGTCCTTTGATTCCGGTCCTTCCTTTGGCAACTTTGGTCCTCTCCCAGATCACGCCCCCCGCAACGGTGGCCCTCCCTGGGGCAACTCATGGGAGGTGCGTCCAACTCATTCTCCTCTCTTCTCTTTTGTCATGCGGCATACGAACACCGTGCTCACGACACGTTGATTTCCTAGTCCCAAGTCAACGGTACCGCGTACACCGGTGCCAGAGTCCCTCTGCCCACTTCCGTGGCTTCTCCCGTAACTGCGCCATTGCAAATCACCGTGGAGCCGCCTTCGACCCCGAGTGGTTCAAAGTCGCAGTCGCGTTCCCAGTTGGGCTCTTCCCAGTACAAGTCTCAGAAATCTGTCGTTTCCGCTGTCGAGAGCGAGTCTCGCGAAACTGTCACCGGACGTGCTGTACGTTTCATACTTTCCGGACGTTGTGCTATCAAACTGACTTGCTTCTCACAAGCAAACGAAGGCTCCAAGCAAGGCTCCAACTGCGCGCAGCACTGCTCCCGAAGAGACGCCGATGTCACCCTCCCGACGGTCCCGTGCTGGTTCCAAATCACAGTCTCAGTCTCGCATTACTACCGATTATCCCCCTTTGCCACCCAGTACCCTCCTGAGCCCGTCTGGACGAACAAACTTGCTCCCGACGTCCCCACGTTCGCATCACCGTGCACCGAGCATATCTCCGTCTGATTCGCCAAGCCAAGCGCCCCTAAAGGCGATGCGCAAAGCTTTCGAAGAGACCGAAAGACTCCGTTCGATCAACAGCACGTCCCAAGTGAACGATGACGGCGTCGGGTCGAAACGTGGCAGCCCTACGATGATCCCCGGAAGTTCCATGTCACCCTCTCATCAAAGCAGGCCCTTTTCACCCTACCGTCATGCCCCCACAAACGAGGATCTTCTCCATGCCGCATTGGCGGCTGCGGCACGGAGCCAGAAAGCGCTTTCTCAGGTTAGCTCTCAAGCGGCTTCCCAGATTCATTCACAGGTGAATGGCGGAGGAAGCAAGATCTCGCATGCTTCGCAGCATACACACATCACCCAGCAATCCCATCATAGTCAATTGTCGCATCACACTCATCAGTCTCGTCAGTCACGTTCTCAACGCTCCCAAACTCCCGGTGACGAGGACGGTGTTGCTACCCCAACGCCTTCGCGTCCTCCTTCGCCCTCGTTCTCGCTGAATGCGGCTGAAGAGGAGATGGTTGCTCAGGCACTTGCGGCACGTGGTGCTGGTGATCGCACTTCATATGCGCCGAGTACTTTGGAACCTGAGGTCGTGAACTCTCACTTCCACGATATGGACCTTTGCATCCTTCTCCACCAGATGGACGATCTGCACACGCACGAGGTTGTCAAAAAGGCACTCCGTAAGGCCGTTCGACAGCGCGTAAAGAGGCTGGGTATGAGGCATGACGCCGAGGTATCAATGTTCTCTACATTTTACAGGTTTGACGTTTAACATTTATTTTCTCACAGTCGATCAAGCAGTATCGTAAATCGTTCCATGACCACGACCCAAGCGTCCATCTTGACGGAGACTGGCAACCCACGATTCCAGTAAACACAGTCTAAATCATACATTGTCGTCAATATGCTGAACCCATTGTTAGCAGGAGCCCCCTGAGTGGGCCAAAGAATTGATAAGCGGAATGATCAAGATGCATGAGCGGCTTGATGTCTTGAGTCCTCAGTCGTTCAATGCATCTATACCCCCTCGCAGCCAGCAGTCGTACGCTGAATCTTCCGATTCACGTCAGCAGTATCGTGGCGGGGATACCGAGTACACCGAAGGCGATGATCAGTATGGCCAGACGCCTCGCACGCAGACCGTTAACATTAACACACAAGTGACGGGCACGATGGCCGAGTCAATGTACCAGGCTAATGAGACTGAAATAGTTGGTGAGTGGCGACAAGTGGGTTTGTGAGGTGCATTCATATTGGTTTTCCCGCGCAGATGAGGAGTATACCATTGGTGGGAACAGTACCAATCGATTTGGAGTGCCGACCTTGACGGAGACACGCGAATATTTGACCGCGGATCGCGACGATTCCCCTGGACAGCAATTCCTAGAGGAAGAGTTGTACAAATTGAGAGCGAAGCCTGGAGGAAGCCAGTCTGCGGTCACTCACAAGACATGGGAGGTTGCTCGAGAAGATCAAGAGTATGAGGAAGGCCACGGTGCGTTTACCGAGTCGGGTCTCCCAGAGATTCCGGACGCCGGTAACTATACCGAACGCCGGGTTCCATCACCTCCCTTGCCACCTGTCCCGCAAGAGGGGAGCAGACGGGATCTTGTTCCTTCACAAAGCTCGCAGTTGTGGAACTCCGGGCACGAAACTAGCGAAGCGACCCCGCCGCCGTGGCAACGCATTCATCAACGACTGCTCAATTGGGCCATCATATGGCCACTGAACGAAATCGATGCGGCCCTCAAGAGCACCACCCGAGGACAACAAGTCGATGAGGTCGCTTTGAGCATCTGGTCGACGCAAACGTACAAGCGCTACGTAAGGAGTCGGATGACAGACGTTCCCGGAGGAAAAGTGGATAGACTGTTCGTACCCCCAAACATGGCAGATGCTATCAGTACTGCCGTGTTCAACGGACGACATGGAGATGCTTGTGGAATGCTGAGGGAGCTGTGGGCGCCGTTTGGATTCGATGGTGCTCCACGGTTGATCGTCGTGTTGGCGAAGCATCGCTCGGACGCGAATCACTGGGTCGTGCATAGGTAAGTAAACCATCCCTCTACTATGCAAAGTCTCTCAACTCGATCATCGTCCCGCAGATTCTCCTTGCCAGACGGCACATTGACAACATATGATTCATACCCTGAACGAACGCTCCCCGATGGCCGGGTGAGTATGATTTTAGACACCTTTCTGAACTTGCTGACTCGTGCGTAGCCCCTCGGTTGGTGGTTCGCAATTCGAGTTGCATGGCCAGGCGCAATCTACGCAAACCCCGACCACCTGATGCAAAAGATGGTCCGCCTCCACCGGCCGATGCAACTCCTCATTGACAACTCGGTTGCTGCTGCTGGAATTTGGCGTAACGTGCTGATGGGCTCGCGTGCGGAGCGCAGTCTGGATCTCGAACGGCTACGCGATCTGATCAACACGGAGGTGAAAAACCTACGCCAACGGAAACTGCAAGGAAAACTATCCATTAGTTCACCCAAACCACATTACGAGGACATGTGAACGGACGATTAGATGACTTTTTCGGTTCTGTTTCTCTTTTTCCTTCCCCCATTTTCCCCCATTTTCCACTTCGTGTGGATCTGTTGTATGTACGACGTATAACAAGGTTTGATTTTTTTCTTTCTCTTCTTGATTTCCTACGTTTGCTGTTCGGCGTGCTGCGCTGCGAGAGGATGCGATGGTGGGGAAACGGACGAGATGTTGATCCCCAATACATGTATGCGTATAATGAACAAAAACCAACTGTTTTTCCTGATGCAAGTTCGCGCCTCCACTGCAACTTCTTCGCACCCGGATGCTTTCATCATAGTTTGCACATGATTCCTTATATGTAACCACTGCAAGCACCGCCATGGACTACAATCCCCCCCTATCAAGTTCTTTATCCTAGGTGCCACCACACAAGACCCCTAAATTATTGGCTGTAAGTTTAGACGACGACGAACATGGCGTGCATCTTTCCAGTAGAACTCATCTACCGAATTCTCTGTCACGCGGACCCTCTAGACCTTATCCGATGGCGAACCGTAAGTCTGTCGTTCTTTCAAGTTCATGAGCTGTGAGTCTCACCCGTGCTCCTCTCCGGCAGGTTTCAAAGTGGTTCCGTACCATCACCCACGATCGTATGCTTTGGAAGGCCGTGTACACAAATGTGCCATTCCCTCGTCCGTCAGGACCATTTCCCTCTCAGTCGAATGCGTATCTCGAGCGGACACTTGTAAGATCGGCACACCTCGCGCAAACGTGGACGACACGACCTTTGCGGGACGTATCATCAGTCGAAATCAGAAAGAAGGCTGACACCGGATTCGTGCGGTGCACTCAACTCATCCGCGGACGATGGCACATCGCATGCGAATTGGGTAGACGACTCTTGCTGTACGATGTCGACGCTTGTGCCGAACCGCATGCACCGCAAGTTCTGTGGGAGCATGAAAATCGAACGGTGTCATTCAACCGGGATGCATGTTTGATGAAGTCCGTCCGGGAACACCAGTGTGTCCTGTATTTGTTGACGATGTTGCACTACGGTTTTTCAGATCAACCACAGTGGTATGTCTGTTGCTGAAGGCTGTTCGCTTGGGCGATCTTATCGAATCTCTTATAGGCAGCTGTTGGAGTTTCGACTGAATAACGAGTCTGGCAAGGTTTATGATTCTGCTGTTTCCGAACTCCCCGCATGCACCAGGTGGTTGCGAAGCCCGAACCTCTTCCATAATGGAAACTCGCCATTCCTCTTTATCCAGGCTCAGCCTAGGCCCGTGGTGTTTGATATCCGAATACGTGTATTCTATGAACTTCCCGAGTTTCATGTTGTGCTGGTAGGTGGTGGCTTATACGAGTGACGTATGTGAAGTGACACGGCTCGCAGGACAACTTGAAAACACTCGGGGGGTTACTCCACGGTGCTGGCCCGACAGACATTCGGATGGTATTCACAGATACACATATCTTTGCTTTCTTCACGGCTCTGAGTCCCCCCGGACCCCCATCTCAAGTTCACTTTCCGACCATCATACACGTTTTCACACCCCCTCCTGATGGGCATTCTGTCCAGAACGGCAATCCTGTTCTTCTCCTCACCCATGAAGGCGTCGCAGATTTACGTTATCTGCAGAAAGTTGAGATCTCGAAGTCTTGTGTTGACCCCAACACTGGGGCTGTGAATGTGAAACTTCTGGATTGCCACGTTCCTTATCTCTCCAGGGAACCTCAGATCACACGTATCGATTTGACACTCCCCAAGCCCTATGACGTCGATGTCTTACCGCTGACCGTTGAAACGGAAAACATCGACTTTCCGAAGAATGCACTCCGGGGATCCGGAGGCAGTTATACAAGCTGTGTCTTACACGTTGATGTGTCCGACAATGGGCACGTGAGAGGTCTCTGTCTGTGGTCAACTGACCGCTACTCTTCAAGAATTCGAGCTATGAAAAGCGAATGCATCATGAAATTCACGATTGATACCACTCGAGATCAATGGGTCGTCATTTGTGGCAAGCTATCGCGCCCCAATTGGAAGTATATCGAGTACATACGAAATATTGACAGTATCACACTTGACGGTATGAGCGGGAGGTTATCCTTTGTGGACAAAATGGAACCACATACATCTTCTAGTAGCCTCGTAGTCCTAAACATTGAGTAGGATGTAGAATACGAATGTGAGTCAGGACGCGGCTTGACGCCGCGGTGGGGCATGGAGACGAAGAGATCGATGGGGCGTGGAAGGGAAGACTTCAAGACACGTATCAAGGTAAGAGAATTGGATGGTTTCTTATTCTGCCGTCATCAAATTCTGAATCCGCTGATTCATACGTTCTATTCAATGTCTACAACATCGATAGAGCTATGATAATCAATACTACGTCCATGTCTGTCCTCGACAAAAGATAACCTCCCTCTCATGAAATCAAACGCGAGGCTCTCAAAACGCGCCAAAAACATCAAGTCGCTCCATTCTGAATCGGGGGGCGATCCGGGCTCGCCACAAACAACGACCCACTGATCTTGAGCAGTATCGATCGTGAATTTTATGATGCAACTGTCCCTCGGCCTAGGTCCAGCATCCTGACGTCCAGCTATTCCCCAGTAGAGACCCCTCACAAATCCATTGTCACATACATCCACGTACTGGAAGCAGCTTAGTATAAAGCGGCTTAGTGGCACTTCGCAGGACAAGTCGATGTGCTGCATTTCAACGGTCACAGGTAAGACATTCGCAGCAGAGGGCTCTGAGAATGTCAAATTGATGCGTGCGACCGAAGGTTCATCGACACTAGTTGGGCGAGGGGAGTAGCCTAGAAGTTTCACGTTTGTGGCTCCAGAGGTGGGGTCAATGGATGACTGCAAGATCTCAGCAACCCAAGTACCGTCATATTCAAGTTGGACATGTATGGTGCCTTCATGGGTGAGGCGAAGGACTTGGACGAGGGTTCCATTCTCGGTTACTAGAGGCCCATCGGGAGGAAGTGTGGAAACTTGGATGACAATCGGACCAGCCCATTCGAAGGTGCGGAACAAATGAGAGAGATGGGATGTGTATCTGTGGACACCATCTGGCTCTCCGACACAAAGCCACCAGTTATTTTCCCAAGCGTTTCATCCTGGTGTTCCTATATCACTTCACATGGGTCACTCATATCAAGCTACCACATACCAGTGCAACATGGAACGCAGGAAGTTCATAGAATACACGTGTTCGTGTATCAAACACCACGCACTCAATCATGGTCTGGATAAAGAGGAATGGTGACTTTCCGTCATTGAGTCTCACACGTCCAACGTGATCTTGAAATTCCAACTTGTTGTTGAATGCAGGAGGAGGTTCTATGACAGCAGAATCATACAGCTCGCCTGATTCGTTATTCAGACGAAGCTCTAACAGCTGCCTGTTAGAGGTTTGATCGATACATAGCCAGGTGAAAAGCCTTCAACAAGACCGCATAAGACAGACGGATGCAGACATACCATGGTAATACATCCCAATCCTGGGTGTTCAACCCCAAAAATACATACACAACACAGTGTCCCTCGACGGATGGCATCGAACATGCATCCCACTTGGATCCCACCACTGGATTTTCATCCTCCCACAGAACTTGTGGTGCACGGTTTCGGTAGGAGCATCGATATCATACAGCAAGAGTCGACTCAGTAAATCACAGACAATGTGCCATCGTCCACGGATGAATTTAGCGGGCCGCAAAGGTTTAACCTCGGACTCCAATATTATATTGGTGAACGATATGCCCCGCAAAGGCCGCGTGGTCCACGATTGCGCGAGCCGTGCCGATCTTACGAGTGTCCGCTCGATAGACTTCGATCGAGAGGGAAATGGTCCAGACGGACGAGGGAAAGGCACATTTGCATGCAAGGCCTTCCAGAGCATGTCATCAGAGGTTATGGTGCAGAACCACTTTGAAACCTGGTATAGAGTGGTGCAAGTGAATATGTGACCGGACCGCAACTTGGCCAAAGAAAAATAGACTTACAGTTCGCCATCGGATAATGTCTAGAGGGTTCGCATGACAGAGAATTCGATAGATAAGTTCTACTGGAAAGGTGCATTGAATCATGTTCGTCGTCAAGTTCGAACTTACAGCCAATAACTTAGGGGTCTCGTGTGGTGGATGAATAAGTAACTTGATAGGGGGTGTAACCGTTGCGTCACCTCCAGATCTCGAACGGCTGGGCTGTCGATTCACATAGTCCATGTGTGGCGTGGTCCAGGGATCCGAGCACGTACGCATGTAATTGATTGCCCCGCGTCATAGGGTATTCCGAACCATAGAATCCGCTCTGGCACTTCGGTACTTCATACCAACAGCCCTCCGGGCAGTCCTGGGCCACAGTCGACTTACAATCGCGAGATGGGCCACACATTAGAGATGGGACATCCACTGATATTACAGGCCGCACGACAAAGGCAGGCAGCGCGTCCATGACGACCCGTACAATGTCAAGGCAAGCACGGCGCCCGCGCCCCTATCGACGGCAAGCAAAAGGGACCAGACCCGCCGTCAGTCGTGTTGGCATTGTAGAATCTAAATGTAGGATTGTTTTGCGAGAATTGGTCCTGGTTTCTATCGAATTTGATGCGAAATATCTTGACAATGGAGGACAGTCGCTCTATCCCTTCGCTCATCTCCCGTAGAAAGATCTTCTTGCATTGGTTGCGGAAATGATACGGCGAGATGGTGCTTGAGCCACTGGCAGATCGCTGGCTAATGGGTTAACCTCATCGCCGAAGTCGCGAAATTATAGAACCGACCATTGATAGCTCGCGCTGCTACATACTATCTCCCTAAGCCCTGCATACTTTCTGCCAGCGAGACGACAGAATCTGTCTGAGGAATGGGCGATGGCACCCTATATGGGTTCTCCAAGGCCTAATACATGGACGATCGTGAGATAACTCGTTCCAGACAGCCTTGAGGCACGTACGCTGTACAAGAGGTCCACATCCCGGTTCAGAGCGTCCCGGACGCGTTCTGACCGATCTCTGAACTGTTTTTGGTGTCTTTTCTTCGCAACCTGCCCGACACCCACGTTCTTCTTGCTGGTTTTGTTTTGTTTGCTGGTACTGGACCGAACTTTGGCGGGTTCAGAATTGGGTTTGGTTTTGCTTCCCATAGAGTCGTTGAATGGGATCGTCTGGTGATGACTCGCTTACATCAGCTAGGTGTTGGTGCACCGGTGATCCACGCTCGACTCAGAAACTGCTTTCAACTATACTTGTCTTGCTGGCAACTATCCGACGCTGCCCCAGGATCTCAGAAGATACGGTGCCATTACATTGAGCTAGTCGCGACCCAACGAGATTCCGAATGATGGCAGACACTCCGACTCTGAGCGTGACGTTGCTTGGTGCTGGTCAAGAGGTTGGACGTTCCTGTTGCGTGCTCCAATACAGAGGAAAAACTATAGTCTGCGATGCTGGGGTTCACCCCGCATACAGCGGAATGGCATCTCTGCCGTTTGTTGATGAACTTGACTGGAGCACCGTGGATGCCATTTTGATCACCCAGTACGTTGTCACTCATCGCCTAGGTCCAACACTCAATTGTGATACATACAGCTTTCACCTTGACCATGCCGCTGCGCTAACATACGTTATGGAGAAGGTCAGTTTTGATATGCCATTCATGTCTTATTCCGATTGACCTCTTCGCAGACCAATTTCAAGGATGGTAAAGGCAAAGTGTACATGACACATCCAACAAAAGCTGTGCACAAATTCATGATGCAAGACTTTGTTCGTATGAGGTTTGTTTTTTTGCCTGTCATGGACCTCGCACCTAATGTAAAAAATCCAGCTCGTCGTCGTCTGATGCCTTGTTCACCCCGTTAGAGTTGTCCATGTCGCTCTCTTCCGTTATCCCAGTCTCGGCACATCAATTAATCACGCCGTGTCCCGGTGTTTCCTTTACACCGTATCACGCGGGACACGTACTAGGAGCTTGTATGTATTTGATTGACATTGCAGGTCTTAGAATCCTCTACACTGGGGACTACTCTCGCGAAGAGGACCGTCACCTAGTGAAAGCGGAGATCCCTCCGATTCGACCAGATGTACTCATTGTCGAGAGTACGTATGGAGTACAAAGTTTGGAAGGAAGAGAGGAAAAGGAACTACGGTTCACGAGCTTGGTTCACTCCATCATCAGGCGTGGTGGTCATGTTCTGTTACCCACGTTCGCTCTGGGAAGAGCACAGGAACTACTTCTCATTCTGGATGAATACTGGAAAAAACACCCCGATCTCCACAACGTTCCGATATACTACGCATCAAGCCTTGCAAGAAAATGTATGGCGGTTTACCAGACCTATATACATACGATGAATACAAACATTCGATCGAGATTTGCGAAGCGAGACAATCCATTTGTTTTCAAGTAAACATTCTGGTCGATATATTTCCACTGCATCATGCTTATGCCTTCCGTAGACATATCTCAAATCTGCCTCAGCCACGAGGGTGGGAACGGAAAATTGCTGAGGGTCCTCCGTGCGTGGTACTTGCTAGCCCAGGTTTCCTGCAAACTGGACCTAGTCGCGAATTACTGGAACTGTGGGCTCCGGATCCACGAAATGGCCTTATTATCACCGGATATTCCATCGAAGGCACACTCGCTCGGGTGAGTGGTAGTGGAATGGAACTAATTTTTATCGCCTTGCCTGCTCATCGTGTATCGTATTGTCGAAATGTTACATGTTGTTTTCCACCTTGACGTCTGAAGATCACCAACTTATCATTGATCTAAAACTGTCTAGGATATTATGACGGAACCTGAAGAGATTATCTCCCTCAAAGGACACTCAATACCGCGGAAGATTTCCGTGGATTATATCTCTTTCAGTGCCCATGTTGATTATTCGCAAAACTCGGAGTTTATCGAGCAGGTAAAGGCGCAACATGTTGTGAGTGTCGTTCCAGATATTCAAACATCGCTTTAGTAAATACTTTGGGAACGCCCAGGTCCTCGTTCATGGTGAACAGACTGCAATGGGTCGTCTGCGTGCTGCCATGACGGCTCGGTACAAGGATCGCGACGAAGACGTCAAGATTCACACTCCACGAAACCTAGAGACGCTCGAGCTCTCGTTCCGCGGCGAGCGTGTTGCAAAGGTAAGTCATGTTCGTTCGTTGCCTACCTCGCTCAACGGCATTTGTAGGCTATCGGTGCATTAGCATCGAAAGCGCCACAAGAAGGAGATATTGTCTCCGGCCTCCTTGTATCAAAAGACTATTCTTATACACTTCTTGACCCCCGTGACCTCCGAGATTTTGCTGGACTCTCGACGACGATCGTGACACAGAGGCAGAAAGTTGTACTTGGGGTCGGCTGGGATTTGGTACGGTGGCATTTAGAGGGAATGTATGGCAGTGTCGAAGATGGCCTGGACAAAAATGGGGTGCCTACCATGAGGGTGAGTCTTTTCGGTCCAGGTAATGCCACCACTGAAACAAGTCCTAGGTCATGGGGGTGGTTGACGTGAAACACACGGACGAACATGAATTAACCCTGGAATGGGATTCGGGTGCGAGCAATGACATGATTGCCGATTCCACGCTAGCTTTGATCACGGGTATTGACAAGAGCCCGGCGTCCGTGAAGCGTGCGTGTCAGCTATACCACTCGTCTATATCGCTAATGGCTGTTTGATTTCGACGTAGTGACATCTCAATCATGCTCACATACACACCCTCACGCCGACTCTGACTCGGGGTCGGCGTACACGCGAATACAACGCCTTGCCTGGTTTTTCGAAGCGCATTTCGGGGAGGTGGAGCTACACATGCCTGAGGAATCCGACCAAGATGAGCAAGAGAACGAGCAAGGGGGAGATATAAGCCACGATCCAGCGTTGATTGTCCGCGTCGACGATGCTGAAGCACACATCAATCTCATCTCTTTGGTACGCTTTTAGACTTGTTGGGTGGTCAACGTTAAAGCCCATACTGACTTGTCTAGGTCGTGACCAGTTCGAGCGAAGCTCTCAATAAACGCGTCGAGGCTGTACTGGACATGGCGGTGACGACCGTTAGTTCACTCACCGAATCTTTCCAATCAGGCACATCCGTGTTGCAGGAAGACGCTGTAGTTGGAAAGGACACTGATCACCAGTCGGACACACCGGAGGAGCCGGGCCGTCCTATTGTGCAGGAACCAAATATGCTTGATGCCGAAGTGTCGAAGTCTGTTATGATGGACATAGTTGAGGACTAAGAGCGATACGCTGTGTTGTGCGTAGTCGTGTCACTGTTGTTGTTTCTCGTTAGATTGTATAACTGAGGAGAAAAATATGAAGCCGTCTGTTCTCAGTGGCTAATCTTGCTGAACAAAAATGATATTCTCATCTATAGCTTTATTTAGTTATTTCGGACCGATGAGTCGATTGGGTACGTGAGCATGGAGAAGTACGATATCTACTGGAAGATTGAGTGGGCTCGGGACAGCCCAGGCTTTGGACTCTTGACTGTGGGGGAAGGGTTTGTCAACTGGCGACGACCCGTTCCGATGGCAAATGGCTGTTAATTCTTGCCGTTGTTTCTAGCAGTGACTACCGTTACGCAACCGATAAGATAATTATACCATCATATTCTACACGCAGGATGGTAGGCCCCACAGATATATAAATTCAGAACTGAATCGCAGGTTGAACTTTGCTCCCTGCATCCCCTCGAACATTTACTGGAATCGATACCAGCGAAAATGACTAATGTTCAAAAATCCATGCCTTATGGTGTGTCTCCCCGCTTTCACGTAGCGCCGCATACTCACCTGCTCTGCAGTCCGTTTGGGCAATTCGGGTTTGAAGATCTCCAAGATCATCCTAGGAACCATGCAGTATGGTAAGCGATAAGTGGGGTCTCCTTCTTCAGCTCTCTTACACGCTCAAAAAGGTACAAGTGAGTGGCAAGACTGGGTCCTCGGAGAAGAGGAAGCTTTCGAGCACATCAAAGCTGCGTAAGTCACAAAAGAAACGGCGATCTACTTGCTTACCCGGGGGTCAGTTATGATGCAGGCATCAATACCTTTGATACCGCCGACGTAAGTCTCTACTAAATCTAGTCCGGAAGCCGCGGCGACGCGTGCATTTGTACAGATGTATTCCAATGGCGAATCGGAGGTCATCCTCGGCAAGGTTATCAAGAGGTTGAATCTTCCTCGCGACGAGATCGTGGTCATGACAAAGGTATGTATCTGTGAACTTGGGCATGTATATCGTTCTTCATTGATCCCACTGGCAGCTCTACAACGTCGTTGGGCGCACCCCGAGCGAGAAGGTTTTCAAGTCTGGAGTTCACCCTGACAAGCTGGGATACGTCAACCAACGTGGGTTGAGTCGTAAGGTGAGATAGTTCGCTGTCAGCTCGCACGGCCGATCCAACTTTATGTACCTTTTACCTTTAGCACATCTTTCAATCCATCAAGCACAGTCTGGAGCGTCTCCAGCTCGACTACGTGGATGTCCTTCAGTGTACGCTTTCCTCTCCCAATATTGCTCAGCTGACTTAAATCCGTGGTTTAGGTCACCGTTTTGACAAAGAGACACCCATTGAAGAAACGGTGAGTGATGATCATATAGTGTCAAGAATCATCCTCACATGACAGTCAGATGCAAGCATTGCATGATGTGGTTCAAGCCGGATACGTTCGTTACATTGGAATGTCTTCTTGCTGGGCTTACCAATGTGAGTCAGCCTTTCTGAAAGTTGCTTGCGTACTCACTTGATACTCCAGTCCAAGCGATGCAAAGTATTCCTTCTCTGCAAATCGAGAAGGCTGCACACTGATATTGCAACACAGATTATGCCATCACAAACCGTTTGACGCCTTTTATTTCCATGCAGAACCATCACAGTTTGATTTATCGCGAGGAGGAACGTGAGATGTTTCCGACTTTGAAGGTAGGAAGCTGACGAGATGAGGCTCGGAAGTTGTCTCATCGTTTGATAGATGTTCGGTGTCGGATGCATTCCATGGTCTCCACTTGCAAGAGGACTGCTCACTCGTCCCCTTGGTGAGCAAACAATCCGCGGAAAAACAGACTTGTGAGTACCATCCTGATCGAACCGTGCGTGGATGTGAGCGTCGTCCAACTTGTACAGGGCTATCAACTCTTACATTCAACACGAGTCCGACAAGGACATCATTAACCGGTGCGCTGCATTGTTCTAGTCACCTAACCGACTCGGATGCTTATCACCACGAACAGCCTCGAGGAAGTCTCCAAGAAGAAGGGCGCTAGTATGGCCCAGATCGCACTAGCCTGGTCGCTAGCTCAGGATGTTGTTACTGCACCCATTATCGGAACTACCTCGCTCAATAACCTGCTGGATCTCCTCGGTCAGCTATTCGGACGCGTCCTAAGCACAGCGCTGACATCCGCACGTCTCTAGATGCCATCAACATTACGCTCACACCTGAGGAGAAGAAATACCTGGAAGAACCATACAAGGCAAAGAACGTGGTTGGTCACAACTGAATTAGGTATTAGAGAGGAGAATGGACTTGTATGATCAGAGCGTCGTGTTCAGGGATATATATCGGCCCATCAGAAGGTGTACCATGACATGATAAGAGACTAGCGCCATCGATTTAGTTCGGTCGTTCAAACGGTGTCCCCGTGCGAAAGTTGTCCTTTGTGACGGTCAAGTTCCAACCACCATCAAGTAAGGCTTCCGCATTCTCGAAATTATCACGACTTCACCATCGGCGTCCCTCGTGGATATCGCAACTCTCTGCGTTACTTAGCACTTCTTCCAGCATGGTGCATTTTTTGACTAATGCTCACTGTCCCCGTCATCACGTTCTCTCCTTGTGGTTGCATGCGGGCGTTGCACAGATCAAAGTAACGAGCATACGATCCTCGGTCGGATACTCCACTCGCGCGTGCATTGCATAAGTTTCCCCGAATTCACTGTAGATGCTACTTTGCATCTATCGAATCAACCCCACATGTATCAGCTCTATCTGGAATGACCGCGGTTCGCGGTAACCTACTTTTATCTCCATTGTAGTAGCAGCAATGACAGCTACTTGGCTGACAACACGACAGTCTCAAGCCTCTAGCCAGTATATTGGATTGCGAGCCGCGCTCGGTGGCGCATGGTTCGAAACCACAAGACCGGATGCGCAAGCAACCGTCGAAAGCACTCTCCAGGGGAAATCAATCGTGACGAACCACGTGGTATGACATTGGGGACCCGTTCACTGCTAGATGTCGCTGATATCATTCCTTCAGTCAGCACTACTAGCACCTACTTCTCGGGTCACACAATCGACCCCTCAGGCTCAGCCTTATTCTCAACCTCGTCTCGTGGAAAACTACCACCGGTATAGGGTTTTCCTGCTCCCTGCAAAGTAAACTCGCTGAACCGGTTCTCCGTCCGGAGTACATTGATTTCCAGAGGATAGGTGCTTGTCGCTCGACCACTTGGGCGTGACCGAGTGTGAGCAAGACCTACGCGCACGACAATAAGCAAGGGAGATATAGTCTGCGACCCCTCATCAGTCATGGAAGCAACGAAACTTGACGTAATGATGGACACGACTCACCGCTACTTGTGTCGCGATACCGACACCCACAATTCCCGCCTCGTGTCCAGATGCGAACAGACCAAACATAATGATCGTGCATGTTGTGATGAGTGCTCCGCACTCCACTATCAAGAGCATAGTGCTTTGGTAATTTAATTGTCTCTGAGTCCTCAGAGGGGCAGTTGTACGCTCCGCTTTCCAGAGACGGTATGCGATGCCAAAGTTTGCTGTTAGATTAGTGGCAGTCTCGAGTCCCCACCCAGCCAAGCCAAAAGCGAGTATATTGTGGTGTGTGCTCGTGGCCGTGGTTGGTATGAAGCTGGATACACCGATCATCGAGATACCTTGTAATTTTTGTCGTTGAATACTGAGCCTCTCCCATCCCCTATGATCGACACTTACAGACGTGTGCAGCCCAGAAAATCAACTACGTTTGAACTCATTGCAATGTGCGGCCAGAGTCGTGCCAGAAGACACTTACCGGAACGATACAAACTCTAAATTGTCGTCCCCAGAGACCGTATAATCGCCATATCTGACGGGCAATTAGTGAGATGATGTGTAGAAAAGGAGGCACATACCAGCAGCAGCTCTTGCACATAGGTCTGAACTCGATTATTTTTGATCCATTCGTAGTATGAAGCTAGAGATAACCGACTTACATTCATGACATAGATATAAAATCCAGTAATAAATGTTATGCTCGCGCCTGGGTTTGAGTAGTACACATCAGGATCGACTCCGTAGCTGAAGGCTTGGAGAAGGTCGACGAGCGTGACAATAACATGAGCGGTAGATAATGAAAACTGCACGATAGTCGCAGTGAAAACCCTAGGTATATTCCAGTGAATATCGTTCAAGTAAAGCTAGGGGCTAGCGAAGATTACCTGCGTGATGATGTCACACTTGATGTCAGGACATGAATGCAGAATCCAAACAACATGCAGCTTGCACGCCCTCAGTTGGGCTTCCGATGCAAAATATGCGAGATGATCACGCACTTGACGCCTGTGAACTGGTCAATATATGAAGACTAGGGGCCTGGTCATGAGCAAGACAGTAATACCATAGAAAATGGCCTCCAACCAAGCACAGGTGAGGTACATTTGCCCTAGTGTCTGGGGCATGATGAGGGAGGTAGGGTGGTTTTAGAGGCGGCATGAAGGGACCACATAATGGCTATATAGGTGACACGATGTGAGCCTTTGGGAAGGTTGCCCTAAAGATACCTATATGTCGGGACTCGGGAGAAGTGATACGGTCCAGCTCAAAATAAATTGTAAACTTTGACAGTGACAGTCGAGCCTCGTCCCTTTGCCCTTTGAATTGTATGTATACTTTGAAGGAAACGACGAATACCGGCACTGGACTACTTGGGCTTTCTGAAGAGTATGCACTACAGGTTGGTCATCAAACAAGCAACTTGGACGTGGTGCCTGCCTTGTCATATTTCCTCCCATGTCAGCTGGGGAAGTTCTGACATTGCAGATGAGCCCACCCACGGACCACCATCGGAGACGATTCAATGAAGCTCATGGAAAAAGAGCTTCCAGCAGAACGTTGACTCTTGTCGGGATCGTGGAAAGACTTGGACTCGGCCCCACCTTGTGAGATCAAGCTAGAACCCTCCGTGAGACCTGAGCAACGAGACCGCCGCAAGCGGACGACCAGCGTGTGCAAATCTCGCTAACTTGAAGACCCAGTATATAAGCCAAGATATAAGCGATGAGTGGTACTTTGACCTGCGAATGCGAAATTTCAACAGATCTTACACCGTCGTAGCTCTTGGCTCGAATTTCCATGTCCACGCTTTCCCCCACTCACTGGCATTGACGCCGACTCGGCTGCCGAGCTCACCGAGTACGTCAATGGAACGTTGATGAGTCTTGAAACATTGAGCGATGTTCTTATCCGGCGGCGCTGAGTGTTTAACAGATTCTGAAACTCGAGGTGATTGCAAGGTTGTTACACTCAGTCCGTACCTGCTGAGGAGTTATGTAGACTGAAATCTCAACTCGTTCCACATACAACACCATCACGTTTGAACGCGTGTCCGATGATCCTGGAACTAGTCAGGTACTTGATCCCAAAGTCCACCCCGGCGTCTGCTTATATTACGATCCGTGATACAGTAGTCGCGACGCCGCGCTTTTTGGCACGTCTCGGAGTTGATGTAAGTGTTCCCGAATTTGAAAGCTCACCCCGACTCGTCTCGAAAATGCGCCTTCTCCCTTCCCCGAATCTTGTCCTTTTGGTTGCTTTGTCTATCATCGATGCGAATGCGGCTCCCAATCAACGTTGCCAATGTTCGGACATGTTGAGTAAAGCGACGGTGCGTTTATCCTTGTCCCGAGTCCTGGCGCAAAGACTGACGAGACGACTCACAGTCAATTGCAAGCGAGTTGCAGTCTAAATACTGGAACAGTTCTTCTGGCATGTATACCAACGGCGAGCTTTGGACCGACTCTGTGGGTACAACGCCATTTATTCTATCTCGACGTCTGAACATCCTGTCCACAGAACACCTTGGAGGATTTACACAACTTCATGCTCGCGACGGGCATCGATACTTACAGTAATATCGCCGAAAATTCATACATTGGACGGGCTGCTTTAAACCCTCAAACAAACTGGGACTCGTTCTTCGAAGGAAGCTACGACGACGCGCAGGTATTTGCCACTTTTTCTCGCAACCCCGCGGAATGTGACGACGAGAGACGGTCTTCCAGTGGGTTATCCTCGCGCTATGGAAGATTAGTGACTACAAGGCTTATCGCGGCGAGAGCTGCAGCGCATATATGGTTCGATGAATTTATTCTGCGTAGAATTTCATCTCACTTCTTTAACTAGTCCAGTTCCCTCGCGATTTACGACATGGCTGCAGCGCAGTGGGATGATACCTGTAAAGGTGGAGGTAGGTCCTCACATGCACCCGACGCTCTTACTCTCTTGTTCATTTACTGGTAGTCTGGTGGCCGGCGCTCACACCTACAAGGACGCAATCACCAACGAGCTGTTTCTTTTAACGTCGGCCCAAGCTTACTTGAGAACTAGAAATAACACTTACCTCCAGAACGCTCGCAAGGTAAGGGCGAACATATCCATCGCGTTGAACGACCGTTTACCCGATCTGATCAGGAATACAAATGGCGTACGTATTCGACCAAAGGGGGTTTGACACGCCAACGATGATCTATGCTCCTCTACAGTGTTGAATTCCGGCATGCAACGATCAGATGGCTTGCTTAACGATGGGTTAGACTTCAACACCTGCAAGAACAATCGACAGGCATGTACTCACAGACATGCGAAATTTCAGTATGCTCACCCGTCGACATCGCGTCACCGCCATAGACGACGTGGACCTACAACCAAGTCCGTCCATCTTCCCCCGAACTGACATCTCCCCTTATCTCTTTTCCGGCACCAACAGGCCGTGATCGCATCCGGACTTGGTGCACTCTACGCCGCGGACGGCTCGGACATGACGTTGTTAGAGCAAGCACAAGTCAGCCTGAACGCTACGATGCACAGTTCGCTCACCTATGATGGCGTCCTGAAAGAATCGTGCGACGACGCCCGATTCGGTGGTTCTGTTTGTGACAATGACCAGGTCCGACAAGCCTCCCCTCGACACGTCCGCGTCGTGTAACCTGATTTTCACCCCCTTTTTTTTTTCCATAGAAAATATTCTTGGTGGGATAAGATGGATGCGTCCTTCGACCCCCTCTCTTCTCCATGACGACGGCGATGCTTAATTGTGATTCAGGTTCACAGGGTATATGGATGAAACACGTCGCATACTTTCTGGATTGGGCCAATGATCCGTCGATCGTCGCCAAGTATAGCGAGTTCTTGGGGGCCCAGTACGCGGCGGTGGTCCATAACGCGCTCAACTCCACCGACGACGTGGGTACCGTATGGTACGCGCGGAACCAGGGCGGGTCCGAGTGGGGACCACAGGCGTCTGCAAGCGGTCTCGAGGCAGTCGTTTCTGCAGCCAAGGTACGTTGCGCGCACGTCTGACAAACTGGGGCAGTCGGAACGACTCACGCGATCGTATCCGTGATCATTAGTATGCACCTTGCTAGTTTGTCTAGCGTTATATAGCCCCCGTCGTTTGTACTTTGATCGTTATCAACATAAGTATCCATTCGTGTTGAGAAGAAGCAAGTGTCCACAACAAAGAGCGGGGGGATAAAGTAAGTAGCAAGGAAGGAAAAAAAGGACAGTAGGTACTAAGATATCATACATAAATATTCCACGTTTCCCAAAGTACAAGTAGGGATCATCTCTATTAAAAGAAAAATCGAATATCATATGTTAACTACCACTGACCGCCTTCTGCCGTCTCTCGACGATGAAAACGCGAGGAACCTAGAACAGCCGCGGACGATTGCTCGTCTACTTCTGAGATCGTGTCTTCCTCGGCACCAAGTTCCTTCCGTCGCACCGTCTTCGACCGCGTGAGTTCTGGTGCGACACCCCCGAGCGCACTTTCCAGCGCCTTTTCGCCCCTCTTCTTCAGTCGGAGATTCATCCCTGATTGGAGTGAATCGATATAAGACTCGTACTTCACGATCTCGGTCAAGAGATACTGCGACTTTCTTTCCCAGTTGGTTTGCGCCCTAATACCATTGACCGAACGAGGTTCATACTACGACCCGTCGTCAGTTCCAAAACAAAACGGCACAATCAACAACCGCGTCGTCGGGGTCACTCACCAGGGCAACCATCGGCTCGCGTAGCTCGTTATGATGTTGTAGATCCTTTTTCAACGTACCCACATACTTTTGCAGCACCTCCAATTGCGTCTCCTCGTCATGTATACTCGATATCATCGGCGGTATGGGCGGTTTCCAATCGTTGATCGTCATCCTTTCTTTCCATGGTGAAAGGGGCGCACGCACGGTCGCCACTCCGTCCCGCCAACCAAACTTGCTTCGGTTGCTCCGAGCGCTACGAATGCTGAGAGTATCCGTGCGGTCGTCGCGCGACAGGTCATTATCCGACACGGATCGGGGGTGCGAATTCGAGACGCGACTCCAGCCGTATTCCATGTTGGAGACGCCGCCTACGAGCGGCTCTTTGCTCGTCCGAGCGGCCCAGTAGTTGCACGTCGAGACCCATTCGTTGACGAGCTCTTCCGTGCCTGCTTGAAAGAAATAAACACCACCGTTGGCAAGGGTCAACACCATGCAGTGAGGCCGTTGTCTGTTGTAGCCTGGCGGCGGTAGCGCATGGGCCAAGGAATGCGCGAGGTGGACGGTGCCGACCGAATTCGCGCTTTCCTAACGCATGGTGTGATCAATTACGAAATATGCCTGGCAACCCAAAACGACGTACGAGCCAATTACCGCCACCGACGATACCAGTCCCACCCCCTCCGTGTTCGCCAAAGATGAACATGTTCAACTCGCCGCGTTGAATGACTACAAAGACGTCGAGCCAATTTTTGGACCTGGCTCGCTTTCCAGCGGTTTCCCAGTACTGCTTGCGACAGAGCATGCCCTCTTTTGCCCACGGTGCACCGAGCAACGCAAGCTCTTCGTCCGTAATGCTAATCGTGGTCGAGCCAGACTCGTGGCTCTGGAAGCTCCGATCTTCGTCTTCGTGCGTCTCACGTATGATCGTGTGGGACAAGTTGGACGCGAAACCGAGGGCAGGCGTGAGGAACGCGGCCATGGAACTGTGCGCCCCCTAAAATGCTGGTCAGCAAAAAATATGGAAAAGAGTGTTTCGGACCGTCGTACCTCGTGCGTCGACGTCGCAAAGCTAGGCGATGGGCTAGCACGTCCGTCGATACTGCTGTTACTACTGTATGGGCTGTACGGTGCACCGAGGATGGACTGTATCCCTCTGATACTACCTCGTTTCAGCGTCGTCAGTCGATCGGGAGGCCCTCGTTGGCTTCGGCTGCGCGCCATGGCATGATGGGCTGCGCCAAACCTCGATGAGGATGGGGAAGAGCAAGTCGAGGAAACCATACCAATCGGTTGCAAAATCTGTTGGCTCTTGATAGCCCCGTACATGTCCTACATCCACCGCATCGGTCAAGCGAATCCCATGAAAGGCGACAGCATACAAAACGTACCTTGAGCAACCCTTCCATCTCCGCCTCCCAATTACGATCATAAACGACCTGCGGAAGACTGGGACTGAGCGGCTTCGACTCGCCGCCAGGCGAGTGCTGGAAAGACGTGGTGCTACTGTTCAACGACGACTGTACCACAGATAAACCAGCAGAAGACAGCGCCCCAGAAGACACGAACGTGTCCTTGGAGATGCTATTCCAGCTCGCAATGCTACCACTCCGCTTCGATCGCGTTACTGATTGGGTTTCGGTCCCTTCCGAATTAGTCCCGGGCCCGCTGCTTGTATCATCGAGATCTAGGTCCGTCGTTGCGTACCGAGTGGGATGAAGTTGCATCTGGATTGCAGTCATGGTGTTCCGGACGAATTGGGTCCGGGACATGCGACTGGTGATATCGGCCACATGAAGATCGGTATTCAACAACAGGAGGGAGTATGTGACCGCATGAACGACGCCTACGACATACGATGAGCCATCAGATGATGGAAAGAAGACGATATTGACGCACTTGCACTCCCATACAGGCGAGCAGGGTTACACTCCCAGAAACGTCTACTAAACTCTTCCAGGATACGATCGACCTGTTGAGTTTCGGCCTTGAGATAAAGCTTGGAACATAACCGTCTACGAATTCCAGTCTCAGTCATGACGCTCTCCTTCTCAAACGCCGTAAAGCCTACCTAAACGCGACGTCTAACCTCAACCCCGCAAAGTCAAAATAATCCATATAATACCGAAGTGTGATCTTATTGATCGAGCCACTGCCAAGGGAAAAAAGAAATTAAGCACCGTGTCCATACCACAGCGAGGATGCACGCACTGGCCACCCAACCACTCCGCAATCTTGTCCTTGGCCAGGAACGCGTCGTCTTCCTGGTAACATCGCGCGGCCAACTCCTTGCCATGCTCTTCCGGATCGTACACCTCCTCCTTTTCCTTATGAGAAAACGACGGGTTGGACGCAAAACGGGGAAGGGCGATATCGTTCGTGGTAAGCTCGCGCGAACCGGTCGTCAACGCTATGGCTGTCACGATCACATCAGGAAACTGTCAAGAAAGACGCATCGCAAGACGTACAGGGACGTGCTTCATCATTGGCAGGGATCAGCGAAGGCTCCGATGTTGACGCGGTAGAGTGGTGCACGCGGAGTTTCGAAGTGTCACGGTAGGACGACTGCATCTGGTTCCCGTACCCCTTATACCGCAACGGACTGGGACCACGTTTGAAATGCGCACCACGAGGCGAACCGAGGCCGCCCAGCCCCATGGCTTGTTGCTGTTGTTGGTGTGAGCCAGACCCCGAACAGGAACGTGCAGGTGTTCGGAGGGAGGTCGTTCGAGGGGGCACAATCGGTTCGGCAATCAAAGAATCCTTGGGCGGGGAGGTTTGATCTGTTCCTGGTCCCAATAACGACTCGGTTGGTAGGGTAACAGCCAAGGTGGGAGGCGGCACGGGAGACAAGGTGGGGGACCTTGCGTCCGACTGAGACAAAATGGGTGCCTGGCCAGCGGTCACAATCAGAGGTGATGGCGCTGCTCTACGGCCGGGTCTGGATGGATCTCGAAGATCAAGTAACGACGACCCCGTATCAGGGTCCAACGTCGACAACACGCCCTTTAAATCGCTCAGTATCCCATTCAGTGAAGACGATGATCCCCAGGCGTGTCCTTCAGGGACGCCATGGTCCTTTGGGGGTAAAGCCGGCGCGGAAGAAGACTCGACGTTAAATTTGAAAACGTCGAGGTCACTGACGCTCATACTCCGGCGTTTTGCATGACCAGGGCCTGTCAACGGCCGCTCCATGGATCGCTCGTCGGGAGAGGGTGTGCGTCCCTTCATCCGAGATATTGGATCGATGACGACGAGTGAACTCACGTCGGAGTCGTTGCTAGCGCGATCCATCGGACCGGCATGGATGGGCGGTAAAGGCTTTTCGCTTTGCGGGGGTGGCTGTGGTGTCGTGAATACATCTGTAATGGGCGACAGTATGGGGGTGGACTGAACATCCCCAGGTAGGGGTGGAACGGGGGGTATAAAACTACTGAACAGCGAGGGTCTTCCCGGAGAAGACCCTGAAGTCAATGAGGCATCAGTGCGCTGCAGCAAACAGTCAACAGACTACTCCAGAAGAAAATAACGGTTAGCGTACGGAACGGTCGCGTGTCGACTGCCCGAGCATTTTACCCAAAAACGCGCTCGTTTTGGCCTTGACAGAGTTTTTAGTCACCTGGGAAGGAAACGTGAAACATTGCGAGGAAAGCCATGGGCAAAAAAAGGCGCACCTTATCCAGGTCGACTCTGGACGTCGTTCTCGAACGTGGGCTAGCCATGACCCAGTCCGATCCACTCGGACTGACAGGATCCTTGGGTGGCTTGGCCAGTTTGTTAGACGGCGCCGTGATCGACAGCTTGGGTGGCACATGCGACGTCGTGCTCGTCGACGAACGCGGTCGTGTCGACACGGGCTGTCGGAGAGTAGAACTCATTGAGGTGGTGGGTAGCGGCGGGGGAAGTTCGGCCCGCTTTTCCTTTTCCTTTTGGGCTGCGACGAGGTTGGGTGGCACGACCCCGCCTCTCTCTTTTGCTTTGCGCATGAGCGTAGCCAGGTCTGGGCTACTGGAAGTACCAGGGGATCGATAGATGGATCGTCGTTTGGTCTGCATGTCAGGGTCTTCGGCGTCATAGAAGACTTCGTTAGAGGAGGAGGAGGAAGAGAGTGGTTGGGCAGAGTGCGGAGTAAGGTTGGGTGAAGGGGTAGGTGGGACGATGATGGGCGTCGGGGGCTGGTGAGTTGCGCGGATAGTCCTTTGATCTCTGTCTGGAGGTGATGCAAGCTCGCGCCTGCAACTCTGATTGGCAAGACCGTCCACTGCACCGAGGGTGTTCACGTCCAAGCTCTCCCTGATGACTACGGTCCCTCCAGCACGCAGAGCCTGTTCAAAATCGAGTTCTGTTCGGGAGAGCCGTCGGCTGCTTGTCGTTACGTCCCTTGATGCTACAGGCTGGAGACCGGCCGTATACGATGGCACCGGAGTACGCGGTGAGGGGGTTGCATTTCTAAAAAATGATGCCAGATTGACGACAGGTGGAGATACGTTACAGCTCGCGGTCGAAAAGTGCGTCGTCGTCGTCGTTCAACGTCAAACAGGAACGAACGAGATCGCTTGTTCTCGGACTCGGAAAGCGTTCAAGCCTAGAGTCGCAACCCTGCACCGCAGTACATACTAGTCATACAACTTCGTAATCTACAGCTAGAATAAAATTATAACGGCAGCATATCCTGCGACACAGCAGCATGAGATCAAGCCATTCAGAAAAAGAGGGAAGAGACGATAATCTATGGTCAGTCGATATCTACATAACATCCTGCGCTCCAAACAAGAAAAAAGATATGCGCGCAGGTTCACATGAGTTGACCAAAGCTGACCGTCGACGACGTGCGTTGCCACGGCGGGTGCTCAACCCTATGGTAGAGTCACAAGTTGGGTTCGTTTCCCTTGCGTGTTACGGGAGAACTTGGCAGCCCCGTCGACGTACGGCGCTGTCTTTTCACGGCCACTGTAGCAGCCTGTGCAGTCCCGTTCGCTCCACGGATCACAGGTGCTGTGCGAGTGCTGGAAAAACCGCTGGGAATAGCGTTCGTCGTAGCGGAACGAGGTCTGTTGGATGCAGCAATCTTTGGCAGCCCAGCACCTCCACTCTTGCGAGAGTTGCTGCCGCTTGGCGTTCCAGATGCCCGATTTCTGCGGGCACGGTGAATATAGATACATTCGGAGCAGATGGAACCCACCTTTTCTTGATGACGTCGGTCTTGAGTGACAACGGTCGGACGACGCCGTGTAATTTCTACATAACAAGTGAGGATTCGTTCGTAGCAAAGCATCGTTCACACCCACAAAGAACAGGCCACAAGCATTGCCTGCCGGACGCTCATCAATCGAGCGTTGGTCTGGGATATATATGGTTACTTACAAAGAGGTTGTCCCTCTGGATCACGTCTCCACAATGGCGTATTCGTCGTCTGGCAATTCGTACACGAAGTTGGGGGTTGATCGCCATCATCACTGCTTCCCTTGGCAGTAGCACTGCTACCACCCTCAGTAGTCAGTTCAGGGGTACTCGTTGCCGATCTAGAGACGGCGACTGTGGTATTAGCCGTAGACTTCCTTCGTTGCAACCCCTGAGTGACGCGATTTGTTGATGCTATCTTGCGGTTGGATATGCGAGGATTCGTGACGTTGTTGCCACCTTCGATGGACGGGGGAGATGAAGCATTGGATGTAACATAGGGCTCAGGAGATGCGGTCGACGAAGGGAGGCCATTACCCCAGTCGCTGGTCGGGCTGGCATGATAACTTTGCAAAATCATCTCTCCATGTTCCACGGGCAAAATCTGCGTTGGGTCAACGTGGGTATACGGCCCTTGACCCAAGTTTACGCCAGCGTCCAAGGACGGGAACGGGAGTCCAAGAAGGTGACGGTAATCGACGCCGTCGTCAGTGGCAAAGTTGGCAGCGTTCAGATGTTGCGTATAGCCCTCTGCCATCGCTGCGTTAGCGGCGGCTGTGGTAGTAGAAGCTCCCTCGTCGACACCAGGGGGGGAGCCCACTGAAGGCGTATAAGTATGTCCACTCAGCGAATGCGGCGCAGAATCATGGAAATGCAAATCAGATCCACTTGCGCTATCGGCATTTGGCAGCACGTGTGAGAATTCATGATGTGATATTGCGCCTCCCGGCGACATGAAGTCGAACATCCCTTCAAATGGCGGAAAGCTGAAATTGAAAGTGGTAGATGGGAAAAAACCATTACCAGTAAACTGATCTGCCTCCCGAGGCTTCGTTGAGCGATTACCTTCGATATTCGACGGATCAGCCCGCAGTATGCTCTCTGCATGTGGTGCGTCTGCACGCCGCTTCTGCCCTGCCAGGCTATCGGGAGACAATGGTTTGCCGTTCACCTGATGCCTACCACTCGGGCCAGGGAAGATTCCTTCGCGCTCCACGGTATGATCAAAGCTTGTTTTGCGCACGTGCCTTGGGAACGCACGGGGCGCTGATGATTGGTCGTCAAGAGGGATCTTGGATGGCCCATGGAGGCCGAAAGAAGGGAGGGAAGAAGGATGGAAGGCAGGAGTGTTGAGTGCGGACGATGACTGATCAAATTGATTAACGTGGGCGTTGTCATGAATGGGACTTCCAAATGAAGGAGCCTCGTGACCCGCCTTGCCTTCATAGATGGCGGATAGTGCGAATCGCATGGGACCTGTAGAAGACGTCGCTGACGGCCGTGAGGAAGATAGGGTGGAAGTATGCGGTATCCGTATGCTGGTTGATGGGCCAAATTCCACCGAATGTCGGGCGCTACGGTCAGGAGACCTGTCCGTGCGATCACGCGTACTCGGGAATGTATACCGACTGTCGAACTGATTGTGCATGACGGGTTGCTCAAACTGCGTGATCGATGGCGGAGGACGAGAGCGAGAGCGACTTTGGGGCCGCCAATCCATGGAAATACGAGATCTTGACCTGCTGATAGCCCGCCAGTCCATTGGTTCACCGCTAAAGCAGATTCGCATCACGAGAAGCGAGAGCCGGGCAAGAAGTGAATACGTACTCGTCATCCTCTGTGCCGTCCTGGCTTGTACCGTCGAATCCGATGACTTGCACCTTGGTCTTGCCCTTTGCGAATGGTCTACCTCTTTCCTCTGTGGTAGGGGACGGACTGGAGGAGTCGAGTTGATTTAGGGAGAGACTGGAATGGGGGACTTCGGTCTTGACACGTATAGTATTTTGAGGGGCAGCGAGAGGTTCGTCTTGCTCCTTCTTCCTTTTCAGAGCGAGGGACATCATGCGCCAGGTGATGTTTTCCATTCTTTGTGCGTGAGGAAGGTTGGCTTTGGTGCGAGCAAACAGCTTCCAGACCTGGGTGGCGAGGGGGTCTTGTTTGGCAAGTTTGTCTGCATCGGTCTCGGTGGAGGGCAAGGGAATGGATTGAATGTCAGGAGAGCCTGATAACTTGGGAGAAGTGAAGGAGCTTGGGCCTCGTTCGTTACTGGAGTAGAAAAGATCGTCGGAAAAGAGGTTTGACAGGATGGCAGACTTGGAGTCGACGGAGAGGGTGGAGGGAGAGGCGTGCACGTGACCGGAGAGGGGAGAAGGATCAGGAGGGACGATGCCATTCTGCGGTATTGATAGTTGAGTGAGGGGAGAATAGAGGGGTGGGGAGGATTGCTGAGTGGAAGTGGGAGACATCCACAAGGAGGGGGGAATGGCAACGTTTGGGCGCTCGACGGTGTTGTAGTGATGGTAGTTTACGGGAGGTATTGAAAGAGGGTGAGGGTGTAGAAAAGCGTCTGTACCGTCGTCAGGTCTCGGCGTACGGGTTGGATTTGATAATGGGCGATCGAATGTCTAGGAGGGGGGAGTTAGCGGCGTGGTGTCGACGGTGTCGACACTTTGGGGGGAGAACTCACGGCCATGGCTGTATGGTGGTGAAGAGAGAGATCGTGAGGACGTGAAGGGACATCGTGAGGGGATGGGGGGTTGTCGAGGGATAGGGTGGAGTGTGGTTTTGAAAACGGAATTCTTGAGGGGGGGAGGGACTGAGACCAGTGATCATGGTGGTAGTCAGGCAGGTGATCGCGTGGAGGGTTCAGGCGAGGATTGGAGAGAAGGGGACGATTGTGGTTTGCAGGGACGGAGGAGGGAACGGGGAAGACGCCGTTGGCAGCGAGGTTCGCAAAGACGGCGGGGGTGAGGGGAGAGGAGAAGATGGTGCTCCAGTCATCGTTTGAGAGGGTATGCATGGAGGCGGTGATCTGTGTGGGGGAAGATGAGCGAATGCTGATGAGGGGGGGGGCAGAGACTGACATGGGCGAGTCCGTTCTGAGCGGGACCAGGACCTCCGTAGACCTCTGCTTGGGCTAATCCTTTAACGAGCGAGGAGGCGACAGAGACGACGACGACTGCAAGGCACACCCCGTCACCAATTTAGCAGGACCCCGCTTGCACATCACCCCATATCCGGACTAACGACCCCCCTGGGAATATCGCGTATTCACATGTCGAAGTAACAGTGTCCGGGGGTCTACTACTCGTCCTCATGCAACTGAGATGCTCCTCCTCCACTCCTGTCTGGCACGTGCCCACTCTCTACGTACGTCATTTTAATGCACTCGTCCGACCGTCGTCGACCAGTCCTCGGTAACCGTCTTCGGGAGCGTCTTCCATCGTTGTGTGGCGTTCATACCCCTAGTACTGCTCCCCGGGCGGACCTTTGCTCTGAATTAGTATTAGTACCACGACGTACTCACCCTCTTCGGTTCCACATCGTCCGTGCAACAACACCCTGTCCTTCCCTCATACGCTCCACATGCATGCGCTGAATCATCAGATTGATTTTTTTTTTTTTTCAAGCAAATGTCATATCAAAACATAACAGGACGACAACGGACGTCGTGACATCTGACAGGACAGCGACAGGTACCGTTTCCGCCATCAAGCTGCTTTGCGCGCCCTCGTCTGCACGACATGGGTTCTTGGACCTGACGGCATATCCCAAGCCTAGTGAACATGACTGACCTCCTATTTCCTTTTCCGCCCTTGTCACATCAGCTTCCTGTCTGCTATTCTCTTCCATTCACTTGGCAGCCGTGTGGCCCTGAGAATAGCTCACTCGCTCTTTGTTGCACTCAGGCCCGGCCCCCCGGACTCGGGGTTTGTGCGCAGTGGGAAGTGACGAGCGGCATGTTGAGATCTATCCGTCCATCTCCATCAATCTCATCCATCCCTCGTCCGTATGTCTCGATCATTACATTCCACCTCCTCAACTCTTCCCCAACTTGCGTCCCTCTCAACGTCAGGCACCCTGTATCTGCTTACGACAACTATGGAGTAATGGCGTGGGACAAACTATATACATTACCTCATTCGACCATTCATCACGGGCGTACCTCTCTCCAACGGACCTCTCAGCACATGTCCGATCGGCCCTGCACACTCTCCTCTACCATCCCCACCCCCCCTCATGCCTTCTTCCTCCCTCTGCTTTTCTGTTTTCTCGCCTTCACCTCCTCCGCACTGTCCTCTCGCTCATTCCCTCCCTCTTCATCACCCCCATCAACTCCCTTACTCGGCTGTGGCGTACCATTCCCATTTTGAACCTCTGGCAACGCCCGAGATCCCACACCTGCTTCCTCTGAAATCTTCTTTCGTGACACCTCTGGCTCATCTGACCAACTCCATACATCCCCAAGTTCCCCACGCACAACCGCCGTTGTCACCAAAGACAATATACATGCCGGGCTAACACATTGCACACAACGTCAGCAGTCAAGAATGGATCTAAAAGGGGGGTCATCTTTCAGGCTTACCTAAGATATAACAATGCAGGTTGAGCCCTGCCCAGCGTATGCATCACTGTCATCGTCGCGACGAGACCCACAACGTAGGCTGTTAATGTGACAAAGAAGTACGGTTTCGTGAAAGACGTCTGCCGCTTCTCTGCACGCGCATAGTCATACCGGAGTGCTAGGGCAATGAAAATACCCGGGATGACCACGTCACCGAGTCCAAGCATCGTGAACCCCCTTTCAGTACCGAATGTCTTTGATTTCGGCCACAGAAGCTTGATGGGCACGTCCAGAGACGTGGCCACTTTCACCATCTAAAAAGAATCAGACCTGTCCCTCGTTTGTCAAGCCGCGTGTCTCTCACCACATCAGTCCCAAACACCCAGTAGATGTCGTAAAAAAATAGCCCCGACAGGAGAATGCACCCAGTTTGGAACGAATCCACTTTCAGGATCGACATTGCATTGTGCGAAAAGGAGAGTGCGAGTATGTCTGTCAACAATGCAGACTTGCGAGATCCGGAAGAGAAGCTGTAAAGGATGGATGGGAGCATGCCCACTGGCAACAACGCCAGGGTCGGGGTTCGGAAAGACATGGAGACCAATTCTGAACGATGTAAAATAAACATGATGCCATCACAGCGGCGCGTGCGTGCGTGCGCTCGACGCACCGAGTGGTCCCTGGAGTATAAGCAACCGATTCCGATCGAACGTCCTCCATTTCTCTCGCCCGATAACGCATTTAGCCAAGGACACGACAGACTGTGCGCCAGAAATCCCTCACATGGTCAGTCCCACCGGCAAAACGAGCGCATGACAGAGAAGCACAAGAAAACAAATATAAAAACAGATCGTACCTTCCATACGCTCCCAACCCCGGCGATCGAGAAATACCAGGAGAGCAACCAATTGATCCATTCCTTGCCCACGTACGTGACCATCATGTACATGCCAAACAAGGCAACGGAAGCAGCCTGGGTGAAGGAACGAGACGATGCATTGAGCGTCTGGTCACGTGGAATATTCCACTCACGATGGGGAATAGCCATGCGTCTCCAGAGGACATGCGGTCTGGAACGTCTTCGCCCTCGTCTTCGTCTTCGTTGTCCTGGAGCAGGCTTTGTTTTTGGGCATGTCGTTCCCGTGGGCCGGTCTTTCGGGAGAGGTCGCACTCGGACAATAAGACCGTGGTACTTGTGGAACGGTGAGAGGCTTACCGGCAGAGAACCGAATGCACCAAGGTAAATGGAGCCACCCGCGAGACAGAGTAGGCCGGCGTAAGAGGAGATGAGGTCCCAGTCGGTGTCTGCCATGTGTGAAACGAGAAAAAAGCACGAAAGGAAAGTAGAGTACGAAAGAGCGTCACGGCCGAACGGTCGTGCTCGAGGCCTCGCTTGCGTGTCGAGGGAAATTTCTGAATTTGGGGATAGACGAGTTTTGGATTGTTTGATCCCAAAGGCGCTGCCAAACACAGGCTCAGAGCAGTGTGTACAGAACATTATTCTCGCTGGACCATGAGAGTGCCTTTGCCGCAAGGAGCAAATATTACTGCGAGCCAGGAACAAAGCATATAATAATACTTTGTAATTTACATTTCCAAGTTGGACTCCACGTGCACATCCGGATGATCATTCAGACCGACTTCACGCGTTGGAAGAGACATGGGTAAACCAGTCCGTCAGTCCTTTATAATAGTATCTACGAGCCTATCGAAGGAACGCATTGTGGAAAGGTTATTATATGCGTTGTCAATATAGGTACGATGTATGCATCCCTAACAATGTTATCCACGGTCGTGGTATATGGCATACGACCAGGCGGTCGGAACCAAAAAGATGATCAGTATCCTGCGGCAATCCCATTTTTCCTCGAGTCGCTCGCCGCTGTGAGCTCGCGTGAGTCACATCTCCATCTCCATGCTCACATGATCATAGCGTACCGTAAAGCTTGCCATCTTTGCTCACTACAGTCTGAACCACCGCGGCGATGCGATTGATGTCCAACACTACCGAATCATATCAGCGTAAAAAGAACCAAGGGAGATATTAGCATCGGCATCGAACGCACCCGTCACGTTATGTCCTCGGTCTCGAAGACCACCGAGAACCGACGGTGGGAGGACACTATCCACACCAACGAACATTGGATAGAGCTGATCATGGACCCGTCCATATTCCACAGCTTGGCTAGCATCCATGCCCCAATCCAGATTCAACAACGTCTGAAGGACGGCGGGAAAAATCTGTGTGCCCCCAGAACCACCAGTAGCAAGGTAAACCGATCCATCGGCATATTCCATGATGGTGGGTACGGTGGAAGACAGCGGTCGCTTTCCCGGCTCAGGGTAGTTGTCTGGATCAGCTTTGGTCACGCTCTCTGAAGTGGATGGTTTGAAATGTGGAGACTTACAAGGGGATGGCCGTAAGCCAAATCCATTCGAAACTCCGGGCGTAGAGAAATCGTCCATCTAAACAAAGTAATTTAAAGGTGGCTCTCGACATGTTCTATACATTGATCTTACCTCGTCGTTCAGGATAATACCCGTTTCCGGGTCGAGTACCTGAGAACCAAAGACCAAATTCACGGTGGTGGTCAATGCGACGGTCATACCGTCCTTGTCCACCACCGAGACGTGACTCTGTCAATCCAAAATAAGCACTCGTGTTCCGAAAGTCGCAGAATACGTACGGTCCCATGATCGGTTTCGACATCAAATTCAGGGTTGTAATATTCTGGCGGGTGAGTCCGGTCCTTGATGGTAACATTAAAAAACAATGAAAACCATCGTACACAAAACTCTCACGTCAGTGAGGTTAACAGCAATCAGATCAGCAAATTCTTTGGTCTGGATCTCTTCGACACGAGTCTTGTTTCCTGTGTAGTAGAGGGGATCCCCTATTCTTGTTCTAGAGCACCATCAGAATTGACTATGGGTAGCGTGTTTCCGTCTCGACCTACCGGGCTGCAAACCCGACTGGACGACGTTGAGATCTTAAGAAATGACCCTCGCGGTGAACGCATGGACTTACACTTCACCGCCTCAACTATTCTATGCACATTCAACGGCGTCCGAGCTTCTCCGATTAAATCAAATCGCTCAAGCAGGTTCAGCATGTGGAGAAGAACAGGCCCAGAAGTAGGAACACGTGAAGTGTACACCTTCTTATCGCGGTAGGTTCCTTCGAGCGCACGTTCGACCTTGACAGTGTATTTCTCGAGGTCCGCGTGCGTAAGAATACCACCCGTTTCGTGTACTTTGCGAATGATGGAATCAGCAATGGAACCCTATTACCAGTGTTCAGTTGGATCGCCGTCTTCCGAGACAGAGGAAATGGAACCAAACCTTGTAAAAAGCGCCGGGTCCTTCATTTGCAATTATATCGAGCGTACGGGAATAATTTGTGCGTCGAATTGGTTCCCCTTGGAGAAGCAGGTTTCCCTCCGGGGCAAACACGGCACGCCAGTCATTGTTGTGGAGCATGAGATCCGAGTACATCTGTAATACATAAACATGGGGAAGGTGTGTTATGGTGATCACCTACTTGAATCCTCCTGGCAAGCTCCACGTCCACGGTCCATTCCGCAGCTAGATCGATGCTCGGCTGAACGAGTCTTCGCCAAGGCAAATGACCCCAACGGCGGTGCGCCTCTTCGAAGCCACGAAGTTCGCCTGGCACCCCGACAGACAAGCCACCGTACCTGGCAGCAGAAGGATCGCTAGCATACATCATCCTGCTTGCCAACGCCGGCGCGGTCTCCCGGAAATCCACCGTAAACACCTCTGAGGCGGCACCTGGTGTTGTAGGTGGCACACGAACAGTCATGAAGCCACCTCCACCTATCCCTGAGCTTCATGCAATACCAGATGAAACGTTGAGCTGGATTGAGCTTGTCGCATGGTAGTGATGAGCAGAACTCACGAGAACATGTTGACGACGCCGACGCAAAACGAGGCACTGATGGCTGCGTCGATGGCGTTCCCTCCGTCCTTTAATACGTTGACCCCAATGTCGGAACAGCGTTTGTTCTCTGCTGCGACGGCGCCATGGTCCGCAGTGATCAGGTGTGCAGGATTTCGAGTAATCCCGCTTGAACGAATGGATGGTGGACGGGACAAAGGGCTACTGCAGAG
Organism: Xerocomus nothofagi; assembly: GCA_038090035.1. Taxonomy (NCBI): domain Eukaryota; kingdom Fungi; phylum Basidiomycota; class Agaricomycetes; order Boletales; family Boletaceae; genus Xerocomus; species Xerocomus nothofagi. The sequence continues at coordinate 113,670 of JBBPLY010000007.1, read as the reverse complement.
GAGCAGTAAGATGAGGCAGAAGGAGCCAATGATAACAAAAGCCCGCTTCCATGAGTTGCGCACACGAGCGCCAACGCGAGAGTCGGTGTACAGAGGAAGTCTATCATCGGGCAAGACTTTGAATCCAATAAGCGGAAGGAGGTCAACGTGTTGACTTGCATCCTCGAGGGGGGGTGACTTTTCGGATAACATGGTATTTCTGATGTACGACCTGGCCGGGCTATAGCTCGAGAGCGCTAGACGCAAAGAGAGAAATCAGGATCGTTGCCAGACGCAAGAGAATGGCCCAAGCGCACCGAACAAATCCCGAATTCGGTTCCCACTGCAATCATTGTAGTCGCCGCGGGGATCATTTAGATACTAATAGACTTCCTTCGGCACAGAGGTTACATAATCACTGCCTATGCTTATCACCGACGTACCGTCTCTGGTGGGTTTGGACGATTCTGCGTCGAGCTTGTCGCGCTGCACAAATGCGAGGTTTGCTTAGCCGCGCCGCTCGACGTCTTCGGGCTCACGCTCACCACATTTGCCCAGCGTCAACCTTTCGCACGCGCGACCAAACACACCAGGTCTTCTGATAGCACTTATTGGCTCATTCCTGCCTGCTTAAAGTGTTTTTCAGGGTACAGGCAAGTGAAACGAAGAAAGATCACAGGCCTCAATACGCGTTTCGACCGCATGATCGAATCGGTCAATGCCACACTTTCGTACGGCAGCAGCAGTCCAACCGTGTCGCGAAAAAGGACGCAGTTCTCTGCCACCTCCTCCGTCAGCAGCCACGATGTTCCAAAGACCCCCGTGAATGTATACAGTAGCATCCAGCCAGGGAAACTTGGCACCGATTTTTCCGTGCTGAAGATGAAGAAGTCGCCCCTACATCCTCGGGAGGACTCGGGTGGATGTATCAAGCTTGCGGTATGCCTATATGCGTTGAATTCCTCCCGATTTCCAGTATATTTCCTTTCCTAGGCACCATCAAAGGAACCGAGGAATCCACTTCCCGATTGGCTCGCGGATACATTCTGTAGCTTAGAAGCAGACCATCCCTTGCGGGGGTTGCTCTCGCCCTCTCGCCTTAATACAGAATCTCCAGTACAGCTGCCAGGTGTTTCCCACGAAGAAGAAATATTCGCCTTCTCGCCCTTCGAGTTCGACAAACAAGAGGAAGTTCCCAATACAGCTTATCTCGTAGGCAGTATCTTGGATGTGCAGGGAAACGTTTCGTCTGTCGTCCCTACAGAACCTACACTATCGCACATACAACCTGTGGCGTCGACTAATATCTTGCCCTTCTCAACTCCAGGCTTTTTCGCCCCGACTCGCAGGTCAATAGAGAGCTCAATCAGTCAGCAGAGGACGCTGGCTCAGGCACCACCACAGCAAGTGACTTCCCATGCGACAAACATGATGCATCCTCCAGCAGTACCTCCGTCACGCTTACGTTTAGATGATACAATTGAACTGCCGCAGTTCACCCGGGCATTTTCAAACCTCGTTCAAGACGATGATCACCCCTCGGACTTTGACGAGCACGGTGCCTTTATTAGGCACAATCATCAGGTATTTCGGGGTGGCCACGATAACCTCAACGTGTATACAACTCCAGGACCCACCTTCGCTTGTTCCCTTCCAGTCTACTTCGATTCACCGACAGAAGATCCTTCGCTATCTGATCCTCTCCAACCCGAATCTTACGGACTGGATCTCAATTCTATCGACTTCCGTTGGCGCCCATTCTTACGATCGCATGCCCAAGAAAGCGAGACGAACAGACGTTCTGTATCCTCTTCGCCTCAGTTTGGATATGCTATACCTAATCAGGTGGGCGATCAATACGGATTGAATCCACGTTTCATTGCGGATCAGGGAGAGTATTGCGCCTCCAGCGAAGAACTCCCTTCTCTGGCGGAAGACGTAGAAACAGTTCATCTCGACAATGTTGGCGCGATACCACCTAATAACGTGGATGCGAGCACAATCACCAACCTAATCCGGCCTTGGTTGTCGCCGATCAACGAAGCACAGCAAGTGAGGCCCATGTTCGCGATTGCACCGGGTGTGCTCTTATCTCCGCTCCGAGATCAGTTCGAATCTGCTTTGCTGGCTGCCGATAGCATTATGCCTCGTGTTGATGGAGAAATTATACATACAAGTGAAGAACTTGCTCTGGTGAGTGAACGGGCGATGAAACCCACAAACGAATTTGTAACTTTTCGTGGTCCGTTTTCGTTCCTCGAAGCTGCCCTCGAGGCTGCATGGCAGAGAAATGAGACTTTTTTCGGAATCGGAGGCTCGCGAGATACGACCCTCGACGCCGATAAAGCAGGTGCCCTTACCCGTTTCCCCTCCTAGCGCGCCGCAAAAGGTTCGCCCGAGTCAGCTAAGCGGAACGCCACGGGCATCTGTTCACAAGACGTCTTCTGCATTGTCCTGGATGATGCCATTGAAATTCTCGAAACGTGCCATCGCAGCTCACGATGACGTTAACTGTCGCCTTTCGCGCGTTTCCGCGAACAGCCACGACAGTATCGAATCTTGGAATGGGGCGAGTTGAAACGCATCGTGAACGTTGTATGTTGCTTCAGATGAATGGTCCCATGCTGTTGTTATGTCTGGTAGTATCAATGCCAGAGTTTCGGTTTTAGGGAAGTACCCCGGCTCCCTCTACGCTCAGTGGCTAGCCATATCATCCAAGATATGAGCCTGGTCATCTAACACTATGTATTCGTGATGCAGATTATGTTAAATACATATGGTGCTATGAGCATGCCGCGATATCGAATCCAGGATTTGGCAGATGAGTCGACATTCAGAACAACGGAAATACAGAGTGCATAGAATTATGACGTCCCTGAGGTTAGTAGCAATTTGACTAACAAATCGTTCGCTAGGGATCTCTGACGAGGATCACTTTACCTGTGTGGCAGGGGAGGGCATGACATTCTTGTTCTAGAATTCCATCAGGGTTGACTGCGCTTCCCGTCTCCACTTACTTTACTGCAAACCCGATTAGATGGGATTCCCGTTGAGAAAGTCCTGTCCTGATGCACACATGGACTTGCATTTCGCCGCTTCGACGATGGTAAGCACATTTAACGGCGTCCGACCTTGCCCAAACAAACCATATCCCTGAAGCACGTTCAGGACGCTGAGGAGTGGGGGCCCCGAACTAAGAGCAAGCGATGTGTACGCTTGCTTATCGCCGCCCAAGTCCCTTCGAGCGCACGTCCTATCTCGACAGTACAATTTTCGAAATCGGGCTGCGTAATGACGCCACCAATTGCGCGAACTTTACAAATGATGGGATTAGTGATGGGACCCTGTTGCTGGTATTCAGTTGGGTTGCCATAGTCCGAGCCGGTAGTTGACCTGAACCTGTATAAAGCGCTGGGACCAAATGCGACACTTGAGTCTTTAATGTGGAGCATGAGATCTACGTAGGACCGAGATACACGAGCAAGCGGAGGACCTGGCACGGTGACAACCTGTTTGAATCGTCTTTTCCAACACTATATCCATGGTTCATTCGGCAGCCATGTAGTTCCGGCGCTTGATCTACGCCGGGGGAAACGATCGAAGCAGATATCCTTCCTGAAGCTTTGAAGTCATGGAGACTCTAACTCCCAGTCCCCTTAAAATGAAGAATCGCCGACTACATCGCCTCGTTAGCAAGGTCCGGCGCAGTTTCCGGATAATCAACCGTTAACATCTCGGAAGTTTCGCCGGCTCCATTACGTGGTGTACGAATCAGCTTGTTGACATACCGGTCGAAAATGAGCCCGACGGACTTGCGATAACACAATAACGGCACGAAACAAATGGTAGCGCTGAACGGCATTTCCGTCGTCCTCCAATACATTGACCCAGACGAGTCCGAGCACCGTTTGCTTTCTAAAGTGATAGCGCCGTGGTCCGTGGTGATCGGATAAGGGGGTTGGAGAGATGGGCGCTAAGATATGGAAGATGGTGCAATGACAAAGAGTCTCTCTTCGTGAGATGGTTACATCAGACATGACATGGGGTAGTGTGCGGAGGGAGTTTCACCGGGAAGAGTGTTGAGTCACTAGCGAAGGACGGTGAATACATTGGCTTGCATCCTCGAGAGGGCAACTTTCCAGAGGCAATGTGGCCAGAGTGAGCATATAGGGGTGCGAGTCACGGATACAAAGCTTGCGTAACTTGGTATTGAGCTTTTAGGAAGCAAATAGCTGGGAGTGTAAATAAATTTGCACCAACGAGGACAGGCTATGACTTCCAGAATACGCTCAGGGTCGCTGACGAATTCCAACTCGATTTCCACCGTAAACTGACCTGACAAGCCTCAAAAGCTTGGATTTGGCTCGGCCGTGGGGTTGCTTACATGCTAACCACTCATTGGCTCAGGGCAGAGCAAAGAGTCAAAAGAAGATAGTCGAATCGTCTTCCATTGTGATGTGTTGGCAAGGTAGTAGGTGCGGGGCCCCACATCGGTGTCCCGGTGAATCCCTGGGATGGCATCCGATAAGTAGCGATTTAGCGTAGTACTACAGTGCCACAACAAAATTTTCAATAGACGTACCGCGGCACCGGCCAGCGAGACAATGAGGGGTAGCCTGCCTCGACTGGCACCTATGTTTCATGGAATGGAACAATACCACTGGCATGCAACAGCAGCCCAAGGCCGTCGCGAACTCCAATGGTCCAGTACTCTGGTACCTCCTCCGACAGGTAGCGGAATCACAACGACCCTGGTTGCCTCTGCCCATGAAACCAGTATCAGACATTCGGATTCGGAGACACATTTTAAAGTCATATACACACCGTGAAGTTTCCACTCTATTTCCCGTGTTAGTTCGGAGTCGATTGCTGGTATCGTATCCCGGAATCTTCAACTCCCCTCATCGATACTAACAGAAGGCCGGAAAGAGTCGGCGCTCACTGGGGAAAATCGGACTTGATACTACTACTAGGCTTGAGTCACTTGACCCCTACTTCGCAAAAGGGTTGATCCGGATTCTGCGGCGCTATTATGCGGAATGCTACGGAGGCCTGTATGCAAGAGGTCGTCCTGCTGGCAAATGATCAGTTCACGCATTCGCGTTACGGCTGTCGCCATTTAAGAGTTGTGTCGAAACTTGGAGCGACTCTAAAACTTGCTCTTCCGAAAGCATTGATGCGACTGTCACAACATGTAATTCCAATGGAAACTGGGGTAAATAATCGAAACTAGTGTATGTGTCCAGCTCTATCATCCTCACCACCCGCAATCATCGCCGCTGAAATCCTCCACGAAAACACCTTTATCTCCCTTCACTTTGGATAGTTTATAGCGTTCCAGGTTATATATTTCATATGAAACAGCAGCGAGCTTCATCGCCCTAATATGATGTGGACGTGAATTCGCAGCGATGGCATGTTTTCGCGACTGCCAAATGCAAGTTGCGAGATTCATTCCCGTTTCTGGGTTAGGGACTCCGTACCAGTACATAAGAAGCTACACGAAGACAACCGGATTCAGTGCACCGTGATAAGAAAAGAGGTGATGAACTCACTCCACCGTTGGTAACTGCTTCTTCATGTGCTTGTCTGTCGGCGTCATAGAGCGCTGTATGCACGGTGAGACACGTTTGATCTGGGGCATGGATACACCTACGGTCGCTGTCACTGCCCTTTTTGCGTCGGCTTCGAAACGCAACGGTATACCACTCGCGCTCTTCGTCTTCTGGTAACTCGAGCTCTAACCAGTTAAAGGCATCTGCGTAAGGAAGACCAGCATAATCCTCCGAGAGTGGCCGGAAATGATGCAATGCTTTATGCAACGAGAGAGAGACAGTATCAATATTTGGTAAATGGGTCTTCGTGACCAATGGTGGTCTATCTACGAAGACCGGCGGGACAGAGAGATCCTTTGGTAGGGAAGACAAGAGTGGAGGTAGGTATAAGATGGTGAAGCGAGGTTCCGTTACACTTGCGGCTGTGAATGTAGGGAGCACATGAGGGTCCCGTTCCTCGGACTGAGCATCGTCCGGTACTAGGTCAATGACAGACTCATTGGAATGTTGGTGTAGTGTTAGGCCATTGGGCCCATGCACGGGTCGTGCGTCATCCAGTACAGGGTCAGATCCAGGGGTGAGTAATGGCAGACCGTTGGACTCATGCACGAATTGTGCGTCGTCCAGCACAGGGTCAATGAATTGGTCTAGTGACAAGCCGTTGAGCCCATGCACGAGCTGTACGTCGTTCAGCAGAGGGTCAACGACAGAGTCATCGGGCTGTTTATGCAGTGGCAAACCCATGGACCTGTGCACGAGTCGTGCATCATCCAGCAGAGAGTCACCGGCGGACCCATTAGGACAATGATGCAAAGGCAAGCCCATTGGAGAGTAGTGAGGAGACGGTACGAGGATTCGATGTGAGTCGCTTGATGCTCGTCCTAGCTGTATATATGCAACTGCCAGCAATAGGTGGGAAAACGAGCGATTCTCAGTTGTCTGCTGTAATGCATAGCGGAACGATTGCGTGGCAAAAGGTATGATGCGATTATCCTATTGCGTGATCTTGCGTCGCTCCGAGAAAATAAAATTTGCAAACCGCTATTGTCAGCAAGCAACCTCTTCTCGCTTGATATACGGCTTTTAGAATACGTACCAAGGTCTGTAACTGGTCTAGCGACGCGGTCAGGCCCGTCGGTGAGAACTTGTGTGCGGCATTGGGAACGGATCTGACAAGCACCGGGAGTTGATAGGCGCGTCCATCATCGGCTGCAAATATCAGACATTCAAACCCGCAGTCACCAGACTAGAAGCTGAAACGTACACAAGAACTGTCTCCGATGTGAGTTTCAACCTTGATCAATTGGCGAACATGTATCGTATTAATAGTCCCCGACTCCGATTGGCCAACGCACATTCAGCGCGAACATGGAGACAATGAGCGTGCGCCAGGCATGAGGAATTCGGTTACATTCACGCAACAGGCCATCGAACGCTGAACATGGCGGGACAAGCGAACGGAAGGGACTCACTATGCGGTGTAAACATACGTCAATACTGCCACAACGGTTGCTTACGTGATCCACGTCTTGTCAGTAATCTGCTGGACGTCCAATGGCAACCAGAAAAGCTGCAGAGTCCACGCTCTACCACGTACATCCAAAGGGTTTTTGGAAGAAATTTCGTGTGTTGAAGAGTTACGTCTCACGTTGCATTCTCGCTGACATTGATACAGGCGATGCGGTGGTCGTGAACCCCGAAATTTCTTCTGGCCTCCCGATCCCAGAGTTGAACAGATACCCCCAGCCTGGCTCACGTCCAGAGAAATATGCGACTCCTGCGACAAAAGGTACTATCAAAATCATTGTACTCCCATGAGACTCATCCGAACTAGCATCGGACCCGGCTCAGAATCCCTACTGGAAACGTGACGTTCGGCGAGCTTACCCTCAACTTTCGGTGGTCACTCAGTCAGATCTATCGACCTTGCTTATCCAGCACTCTCAACCCCAATCGTATGTATGCCCTTTGAGTCACTGTCGTTCATGGTTAACGTTTCCATCAGCGTCGTCGCTCCCAAAGAAGGTGAGGCCTCTCGAGTGCCCGCAGAATTGTCGGACGCTGTGGACTTGACCCAAGCCATTTCCACCGTCGCTTCAACAACACTGGCTTACAGCGAGGCAAAGTTGCCTCCCAAGGTCCCCACGCCGTTTAAGCGATGGAGACCGGAGCGTGCTCCCGACGCACCACACGACCCCAATGCATATTTCCCCATGTTGCTATACAAGTAAACCCCGTGTCTTCGTGGGGGACTCTGATTGTTGATAGAACTGAATTTCATACCCGTGTCCCATGATGAACACCGAAAAAAGAACGATACAAGGCGTTTGAACGGTAGGAACAAGGATAATTGAAATACCACATGGGGAAGTCGTCATGGTTGGTTGCTCTCTGGCAATACATACCCCTGGTCATTCGGAACTGCCCATATTGCACGGTGGCCGAAACACTGCGAGCGTGATGCGGCCATGCAAAAAATACTGCATCAATTTCGAATGTCCAGCGGCGAATTTCGGAAGTCAAGCCTTTGCTCCACGGATCAGTGAGTCACAGTAATTGCCATGGTACGGGCGCCCTGTCAGTTCGTAGAATGTGCTTCGAGCGCTGTGTGATTCCTCCGGTACTGTAGAGCAGCGGCCACCGGGCGTCGCGCACTTTTCAGTGAAGGGACCGTAGCACCGCCACACCAGCCAATCAGTTCAGCAGACGAGATGACGATGGAAAAGGCCTCGCATCTTTCGGTCATCGTGGACTTGTCTCCGACCCAATGGCATCTCTCTGCCCAAGCGACCAATCCGTACCCGCTATCCGTCGAGACCTTTCTCTCCCACCTCCTCGCTTTCTTGAACGCTCACATCGCTTCCAAGCATGAGAACACTTTAGCAGTCTTTGGGGCACTTCCTGGTAAGAGGTTGGTAGGACGACCCCTCGGAGCCCGCTGTTAAATTTGAATCCACTGACGAGATACACGACGGAGTAGCGTCATGCTCTATTCTTCGACGGAAACGTTGACATTGGCCGACGACGCACTTCCCCTCGATGCGAATTCGTATCCACCCTTCAAGATCGTTGATAGCACGGTTCTTCAGCGGTTCATACGCGAACTAGAGGCGTTTGATGAAAAGGAGGAAGAACGTACGCCCCATCGTTGCGCTTTGAGAGCGACGTGTTGAATTGTTATCAGCACCCTGTGCTCTGGTCTCTGCACTGACCAAGGCACTTTGTTGTATGTTTGTTCACCTGGCGTTGGTGCAAAGACCTCGTTCATGATCCCCGTCCTCGTCAGATATCAACCGAATCACACATCCCTCCACTTCCACGGCGAACGTGGTCGAAGACCCGACCGTCCTTCCGGACCCACGTATACTCATCCTGTCTGTATCCCCAGATTTATCGTCGTCTTATATTCCGATCATGAACTCCATCTTTTCGGCGCAAAAACTGGTCAGTCCCCGTTTGCTTGTTCTGACGCCGACATGACCAGAACACATTGGTAGAAAGTGACGATCGACGTGTGCAAGATATACGGTCCCGACACGGTCTTCCTTCAACAAGCTGCACATCTGACAAACGGATCGTATATCTATCTCGAACGCCGCGATGCGTTGCTCCAGTATCTCATCGTATGTCCTATATCTCACCTTGCGTTACTGGATCGATTCATCAGAAGCATTCTAGATGTCTTTCCTTTCCCCGCCGTCGATTCGCAAAGTTCTTTCCATCCCGACGCAAGACAAGGTTGATTTCAGAGCGGCGTGTTTCTGTCACAAGAATATCGTGGACATTGGTTTCGTCTGTTCCGTCTGCCTATCGAGTCCGTGCATCCCGACTAGTGAAATATGGGGAGATACTGACGTTGATGAACAGTCTTTTGTCAACCTGTTCCTGTTTGTTCGACGTGCAGGCAAGTCGGTCTCATGACGAGTAGCATTGATTTAACGTGGTTATAGAACCAAGTTTCCATTGAAAACTCTTCAACGTCTGAGTGCCGTTCGGTCGACACCTCCTTTGAACTCCCGAAGCTCCCAACCCCTTGCGAATCTCAACAACGGCACTATGCGGTCTATCCCGCACCCCACGAATGGCGGAACGGAGAACTAACGCATGTATCGGCCTGATCTTCTGTATGCATGCCATGACGCTGGGGAACGTATTTTGCAAAGTTGTGATCCCCGACGACCAAGTCCATCTTCACCCCCTTCAATCTACTCGTGAAGTGGTAGAGCAGTGATATAAACAGGCGAGGCATTCGTCGCGAGGACCAAGTGCTCGGCCCTGGGACGGCGTAGAATTTTCGCCTCGCAGCACTGTTTTTATATGGCTGTACTCGTAACGAAGACTTTCGTACCTTTGGTGTAAGCTTTCGAGAGTTCGCGTACGCAACCGCCATGCTTTCTGTAGTGAATGCACACCACAACCTTGCTAGACATGAACCAGGGATTGAGAGCGAATCATACAATCCAACTTTGGTAGGCCCACGTATGACGTCTCCAGTCTCCCGTACTTCTTTGGTCATCAAAAGAACACCAGCATTGGGATGGGTATCGCCGCGTGCCATGATCGGATCTTGTGCTCTTATCAGATTAATCTACGGAGATTGATATATCCAAACTCGCCATGAAACTGGGTAGACAATGTTCTCGTCAACAAATCGTGGACGTCAACCTCTGTACCGTCTTGCCTCCGACGGAGGACATCAGCGATGGTGCGAGCCAGACCAACCCTCATAATATGCTCGCCGGCTCCTGAGATCCTCGTGAAAGAAAAAAAAATCAAGATTCGTGCGGCCGTTCATACCTGATATGCTGCAAGCCATCCCCGTCTGTCCGTCTTGTGATTGTTCTGCCCAGCATCCCGCTCCAAACGCCGCAGCCTCCGGTCAGTCAGCAAACCCAGTCACCACTCCCCGGAGAAGACACCTCACCTCACCGATCCTCCCTGAATATTTGAGGAGTAACCCGCCACTATCACAAATATTAGTCGTATCCGCACCTCAAAAAAAAAAAAAACGGCTGAAACGATTCAGCGGACCTGGATACCCCCGCAGCCAAGTTCCCCTCCGAATCCCAGGCGATCGCGCCCACGGTGTCCTGCATTGCGTCCTGGGGGAGCACCGTCATGCTAGCCGCTTCGAGCTCATCGGTCGATGCTACCACCTCGTCGTACCGCGTCATCCACCTCTGCCAGTCTTCTTTTGCGCGCGGGGCGATCATGCTCGTCGGATCGACCGTCTCGATCCCATTTCTTTGCGCAAACGCAAGTGCGCCGGAAGAAACCAAGGTTCTGGGAAAAGGGATTCGACGCGTGTCTGTCAGTAAAACCAGTCCAACTTCATCACCACGCGACCGTGTGTCATGTCGAGGCACACGGTCGGCGATTTCGGAGGACGTACAAGGGTCGAATGCAACCGAGCCCGTCTGGCACGCGAGCGTGCGAGAGGATGGCATGGGCAAGCTTGACCGGGTTTCTAACCCCTGTTGTTGTACACGTACACGCGTCGATCGTTTTTTCGTAAGCGTGATGACGATGCAATGCATGACCGAAGGAATTGTATGGGGATCGCTGCAGGTCGGATCAAGGATCGTCGTGCGGGCAAGTGGAGTAAGACAAGCCTGAGACTGCGCCGACGCTCCCGAAGTCGCCCGTTCGCCCATCCATGATGGCGGCATCACATTCGACAGTGCCGTCGAACGTCAGGTTGGAACCATAACCTTGAGCAAGTGAGCGATAAGCGACGCAAGAGGCGGATGTCGCGCCCATCGGGGGTCCGGGGTTCGCTCCCGATACTAGAAGAGAGATGGGACATGCCTGCATTCAGACCGTCCTCGTTTTCGAGGACGGTAATCGCCAGCTCCACGATTGACAAAGCGCTTGCACAGGGAAGTTCGGACGCCATTCGGAGCGCTTCTGTGCACGTACTGGGGGTTTAGGGACTCGTTAGTCAAGATGGCAAGTACCATGTCGATGTCGAGTCACCGTCTCATCACGTGTTTCACTCGAGCTTCCGACATGCCGCTGTGGTGGCCAGCGCCGCCATGTACAGCGACGTAGAAAACCTTTTGGGATGTCATGAAATGGGAAACTCCAAGCACCGAGCGAATTGGTAGTGAAGAGTTGGGGCCGTGGTTGGAACTGACGATTTAGTCAAACTTGGCGGCTACCTCAGCAAAGAGAAATCGACGAGACCCGAGGGTCTCGAAAACGTGATGGTATTGAGGGAAGAATTCGTAAATACATGCAAGACATAAAGTACATTGCAAAAGTCGTCGCTACACATCCTCATATCTATCTCGTAAATGTCCACTTCCCCCAAGTGTAAAAAAGGCAATAAATCAAGATCGGCACACACCTATATGTAGTGCCATCGTCTGGTATAATTGTTTGGCTTTTTGTTCCCCACCAGCACCCAAACTCAATCAACAGCCCTCTGCGAGGTCGTCTGGCAGCATAGCACCCAACGGCATGGTCGCGATGGTTGTAAGCACGAGGACGATGTAAACTCCATATCCACCTAAGAACTTGCTTTGGATCGAGTACGCGAATAACGACGTCGCCAACGCGGGGCCGACAGCACGAACGATAGATGCAGTGGTCTGTGCAACACCATGGAGCGCACCAAGACATCGTCGATTGGGAGCAGCAGCCGTGATGTACAATAGGATGCAACCTATGTTCACACCATCAATATCGAAACATGAGCACCAGGCTAGAAATGACGTACTGAAAGACATGTCCATGACAATTGTCAGTGCGAGGTGACAGACAAGCACGACCCATACGAGCCAGATGATTCCCCACTGTTGAGCAATCCAGTTGATGATAGGGAAAAGTGTGAAAAGTGGGATGAAACATATTTGACCAATGCGGAATAATTTTTTGGGCCCTAGTCTATCTATAAGTGGGGCAAAGTAGAACGCCTGGACGAGGCCGTTAAAAATGCCAAAGCAGGCCATCCAGAGCCCGATTTTCATAGGTGTGAATCCTAAACCTCCATATTCAATTGGCGTAGAATAGAAAAGAGGTTGGAGTGAATAAAATGCGATATCGAGGAGGGCAACCACTCCATAGTTTGCTATACGCAACACCCGAGGCCCATTGAGAAGTTTGGAGAAGGGCATTGGCACATCTGAAGGTGGCGAGGGGAATTCTTGTTGTTGATTAATCGCAGCATAGCCGACTCCATGGCCACCAGCCTCTGTATCAACGGAAGAATCGTGTTTCTCTGGTGTGACGCGAGGGGGCAGAGACTTTGTAGTTGTGAGCTGCAGACCACGGTATCAACATGTCCGAGACGCTCACCTCCTTGAGAAAAAGGAGAACGGCCACAAAAGTCAACAATGCGAACCCGGCGGCGACACCACATGGCAGAAAATATGGAAACTCCCCCCAGAATGGAGAGGTGAAGAGCTGAGGAAAATTATCCTGTGGCCGTGCGAGTGTTCCGCCGATGACGGGACTGCCGAGAGTCAACCGAAATGTACAGGGAAGAAGGGTCTGGTCGTCATGCTCACCCGAGTGTTATACCCAGTGACCAAGCTATGGGAAGTAAGGCGAACCCCTGAGCCATGTTTGTAGAGTCTGTCAGTTCCCCTAACACGCTCTTCATGACACCGATGTTGCCGTTCAGAGCGCCGGTGATACAACGGCTGGCAACAAGTGTGAGATCGAAAGCCTGGATGAGCCAAGAATGCAGACCTTAGTACCAAACTGGTGAATGTACGCGATAGACCGAAGCAAAACATGGACATGGAAAGACCGAATACACCTAATAGAAGTACGGGCTTACGACCGATATGGTCTGATGCTCGGCTCCATTGGAGGACAGTCATGGCCTGTGTAATAAAGAAGAGCGACTCCTGAGAGGCGAGCATCAATCGGTGAGCGAACAGCGGGAAAGATTCTCGTCATCTTTACGTACAATCATCCCTGCATAGTAACCTAAACGACAGTAGTATCTCAGCGATGTGAACCGAGCAAGGGGGTGAGTACTGCTCACCGACTTTCGTTTCGTCGCCGCCCGTGATATCAATCTCACGAATGAGCTAGATCAAGCGGCGTGAGGACGGAGAGCGAGTACGATGAGGGGGGGCTCACTTGGTTGATGAATGGATATATACATTGCGATGCGATGGGTTCGACCAAGACTGAGAGGAGAAGAACACAGATCTGGACCTTTGGCAAAGGAGTAGGTTTCTTGGGTTCGTTCCCATCGCCGGTAACGGAGAGTAGGGGGGTCTGGTCGTTACTGTTGGCATGCGCAGGCGAGACGGTCATTCCGATGGCAAGAGGAAGAAGGAAGAAAGCGACGGGCGGCAGAAGGGGTCCGCCTGGAAGTCAATTTATAGGCCAAAGTTGTTGACGGCAATCTCGAAAAAAAAAAAAAAACAAATCAACACTGATCGGAAGCGCAACTCCATTTGAGTTACATACAAGAAAATTGAAGAAATTTCCGGAATGACACACGGATGAGTTTGGAATATACCAACTAACCATCCTCGGTCGACTCTGGCGTCGTACCAGAGACCGGTCGTGGTCAGGTGGTTTAATTATCAATGAAATTTCAGGCTGGGACGTAAACGCCAAACGGAGAAACCTACTAAAGCAGCCTGGAGTGATCCAGAATTGTTGGTCAATGTGCGCTTCTACCATGGACGACGTCCGCCAGGAACGACCGTCAGGGTCGCTGGACGAAGCGAAGAGCCCCCTTTGTGTTTTGGACGGAGCGTTCTGTCATCGGCTTCGTCCGGGCCTTGTCTTTTTACATCGGCCAATGTCCCACCGCAACGGTCTTCGCGCCGTCTGGGTGCTCGCGGTGACCTGGCTCGAGCTTGGTACGTTTCGCTTCGCCTTGCATGGCTGTCGCTGGCCAGATGCACGCCAGGTGTGTCGCCTCTCCTCCACGTTTCGGTCATGCTCATGGCAGCGAGTCAGTCCCACGTACCCAATGCACGCATCGTGCGCATACTCGTGATAGCGGATCCACAAATAATTGACAGCCATTCCTATCCTGGTCGTGGGCCGCTTCTCTCCGCACTAAGTCAATACGTCGTCGACCTTAACCTTCGAAAGAGCTGGAATTTTGCATTCCGTCGTCTCCGGCCGAATGCCGTCGTGGTACTAGGTACGCTCCAACAGTCCAATACGTCCATCGCGAACCCAAATGGTTTCTCAGGAGACATGATGGATAACGGTCGTCTGTCCATGTCTACTGACGAGTACGTCCATCGATACTATTCGACTTATGTCTGCACGTATGAACAAGGGCTGCTTTCTCTCCAGATACGAAGCCTATTTCACGCGATATCAGAGTATCCTCAACATGGGCGATTCACCACCTCCGGTTTATTACCTACCAGGTAACCACGACGTTGGGTCCGTCTCTTCTCCATCCACATACCGCACAGCATCTCATCCGGCAACTCTTACAGCCTTGGTGGCATCGCTCCGTTCTCGTTGGAGGCCGACTCGCGTTACATCTCCCACTTTGGTCCTCGGAATTACCACCGTACCATTGGGAACCATACCCTCGTGTTCATCGACGCTCCCGCCATCGTCGAAGAAGACTTGTTGCGTGCTGAACGTGGACACACATTCGACAGTTGGCCTGCTCTTTCACATGGTCCCATAGAGTTCGTGAAGGAGACCACTTCGATTGACTTTCTGGGACCCGTCGTCTTGTTTACGCACATTCCTCTGTCGCGTCCTGTTGATGCGTCTTGCGGTCCCTTACGTGAGAGAGGGGCGATACGCCAAGGTTATGGTTTCGGTTATCAAAATACGCTCTCGGATGCCACAACAGAATTCTTGCTTCAGTCCCTCAAGCCATCTCTGATCATGAGGTTCGTCAATAGTCTGTATACGGAACGCACCCCTGACGACGTAACAGCGGTGACGACCATGACTACTGTGAATATGAACACACCATCGCCTCGTCCGATGAAACGTTTCGGGAAATCACTGTCAAGTCGATCTCAATGGCAATGGGAATCCGTCGACCAGGTTTCCAACTACTCTCACTAATCTCAACAGTGCCCTCACCAGATCACATCACGCAATCGCCAGTGTTACCTCCCTTGCACACTCCCTGCTTAATGCCAGATCAGTTGGGAATATACTTTTATATATACATTCCGCTCTTATTGTTGTCTCTTCTCGTCCTGCTTGCGTTCAACATCATCCGCGTGAACGGAAACACTGGGTATCAATCATGGAGCGGAAATCACAGTCGTGAGGACCCTCCCGAGCCGTTACGCGAGTTATCCTGGGGCAACTCGTCGCACGTAGTTGGTGCCGATTCCTTCCTTCCGCCGCCCGCAAATAAATCACGAGGACATCATACACCCCCGCGCGGTCGCTCTTACTTGTCGCGCTGGACGTGGTCCTTCACGCTCGGCGGTCATCGACGCCGCATCAGACTTCTGAACCTGTTCGGAAATTGTCGTTTTAGGGTCGATCGTCGAATACCTCAGCGCAACGTGGGGGTGCTCGTCGGACTGCTGCAGGACGTGGGGGCGGTAGCGTGGCCGCCTATTCTCGTCTTTTTGGCGACGTCGTGGTGGGTCATGCAGTGGTAGCGTCAGACAGTGCGTCAGGGGGCGACCTGCATCCCGGACGTCTGAGCCAAACAGATATGATCATTGTTTCGATTTACTCTCTGGTATGGACACTGGTAGGATTTGTCGGGTTTGCTTCTTCCTACGGTCTATCTCACATTCATCTCGTATTCACAATGCTATTGCGGTGTTACCCCTCGTTTATCTCGTTCAGAGTGAGCTTGTGGTCCTGACAGTCGGGTTCCTGCATCAACACCGATCCGTGTATCGCCATCTCGGCGGCCACTGATCGACCTGACAAGTTCGCCCGCGGCCGGATCCTTGTCTCCGTATCTTGCCAGAGCTATGCGATGCAGCCAGGGGTGGAATGAAACGCTCGGTTCATAATTTACCGACGGAGCCTGAACTAGATGATGGATGTCACTCCAACTCGGACACTTGTCGAATCAAAAGAATCCATGTCAAGGCTCTCGGGCAAAACGCGGGCACAAGCGTGGCGTTTCAACGTTTCATGCTAAACATCACTTCTCGAAGACTGAAACACTGTGCGACTCGGACGTCAACGCTGGATGAAAAAAACCACATGGTACCACCGCACCGTCCAGGTTCCTAGGTGAAGAAGGTGTGCAGACACACGGGAAGGGCTCCCCGACTTGAAACCCAGGGACTGTTCGAGACTCATTGGCAAGGCTATGCAGCTTGAACCCGTGCAGAGCGGGCACTGTGCCTACCGGAGGGCATCCCCGCAGACGAACATCTTAAGCCGCAGGGCCAGGCGCATTACGTGAGGTACCCAAGGGACCAATAATTCCAGGACACGAATTGCGGGGGGCGCATACTTGCCGGATGTGGAGGTAACGAAACGCCCAAAAGACAGGTCACCAACTGACCAGTGGTGAGCGATATCCCTGACCAACGATGCCTCAATCAATTAACTCTTTTTGAGCGAGAGAACGGGACCAAGTCGAGCCCGTCGTGGGAGAGTGATAACGCGATGAACATGATGGATATACAGTGTCGGTTTTAAAACGACCAGGTTGTGTATCGAGCTGGTTGGATCGACGGAACCGTGGTGCGCTGCAAATGAAAGAAGGTCTGGTGGGTGATGAATCGTCTTCGGGGGGAGGTTATCGACATGATAGCGGCGTTTCGATGTAGGGGGGAACAAGTGGAGATTGCGCCACTGGGGGGAGGGATCTCGCGTGACCAGGTTTGATAATGGCGCAAATGGAGGGGGTCATGGCATAGCCTCGTGGCTTCCGCGCAGTAAGAAGTCTGACACGAACCGCAAACTGAATTCCAGATAGGGCGCAAGTGGGGCTTAAGAAAGGGACATGATAGGGTTACGACGCGGTCTGCGTTGCAACGTGTCGACTCGGCAAGATATCGCGTCGTTGGCGCTCGTCTCGAGCGCAGTGAGAAGTTTGACTCCTGCTTACATGTAGATAAGAAGACCACCGGGGTCGGACGAACTCGGGTGGACGGTGCTTGATGCGAGAGGGAGAGAAGCGCTAGTGCAGGCACCAATCATATGGACCAGACGCACCACAAATATAGTACCGAGCGAATCCTGGGACTCGAACCGACTCGCTGTCATAGCGTTCCAGATGCAAGAAGCCCCGATATATACAAGGGGGGCAGAAAGTGAGCGTAATCGTTTATAAAAGCAAACCGAAGAGCCGGACGGCAACGTTGTTACCATCCCTTGGTCGCGAAGTCAGCCTAGAGATTCCGGTCAACGGGAGACCGTTCCTCGGGTGAATGCAAGCACGTTCGTCTTGCCAGTTGAACAGTTATAATCCCCACCATCGACCCAGCTACCCGCTCACCACCCTCGGACAACCTTCTTCTTCACCTCTCGCTCTGTCCTCGCCCCACTCCCGCTGCGCTAGAACCACTCTCGACGGTTGGCCTGGCATAAGTTCGGAGTCGACCGCACGGGTCCAGCGTGGAACTGTTTGCGACCTCGTCATCCCAGAGGAAGCTCAAGGCTTGAGTTCGGACTTGGCCGCAACGCTCCATAATCATATCGATCTCAGCTTAGAGTTTCTTAAGCGTCACCACAAACCGAGAAGCCCCCTCAATCGCGCCGCTTCTGACCCTCAAATTCTCTCCACGATTACTACACGACCGGTACATATACGAAAGTCTCCGTGCGTCTCTCTTTCCCCCCCGATCCTCATCCTCCCTCACCATCGACCAGCACCATGACTACTCTAGCTCCCCGCAGCGATTCCTTCAATGCCCGCGTCCGCGGTAGCAGTCACATCGACTTCAAGACCGCCACTACCGGCGTCGCCGCCAAGGCCATGCGCAACGAGATCAGCCGTCTCGTCGGCACCGTCGAGGATCCCGCTACCAAGAAGGTGCGTCCCCGTCTACCCGTCCCCCACACACCCTCTGACCCGTGCATCGCAGGCATTCGACACCGAGATGCAAGCCTTCTTTTACCTCTTCACCCGGTATCTCTCGGAGCGTGCGAAGAGCGTCGATCTGTTGGTATTTCCTTTTTTGCTCGGCGACTCTAATGTCTCATGGTCTTTCAGTGACTGGGATCGCATCAAATCTCCTGCAGAAGATCAGATCATCCCCTACGACACGCTGACCGCACCCAAAGATCAAGCCAATCTCAACAAGCTTGCAGTCCTCAAGGTCAATGGCGGTCTCGGTACCTCCATGGGTTCGTCCTCTCCCTTTCCTCCCTTGATTGTCCTGATCTCTGCCCGATTTCTAGGTATGACTGGCGCAAAGAGTGCCCTCGAGGTCAAGGATGACATGACATTCCTCGATTTGACCGTTCGACAGATCGAACATCTCAACACCACCAGCCGCGTCGATGTTCCACTTATCCTCATGACCTCGTTTAACACACACGAGGACACTCTTCGCATCATCAAAAAGTATGCGAACCAGCAAGTCCGCATCACGACATTCAACCAATCGCGGTACCCGCGTATCTTCAAGGAGACTCTTCAGCCCTGCCCCAAGCGCGCAGACGACGACAAGAAGCACTGGTACCCTCCTGGCCATGGCGATGTCTACAATGCGCTCTTTCACTCTGGCGTGCTGGATCAGCTCCTCGCCGAAGGCAAGGAGTACCTTTTCGTGTCCAACTCTGATAATTTGGGTGCCGTGTAAGGCTCGTCAATGGTTACTGCCATTCGTTGGTGCTCACTCACGAGTTCTAGCGTTGACGAGAGGATTTTACAACACATGATCGAGACCAACGCAGAGTTCTTGATGGAAGTCACTGACAAGACCAAGGCTGATATCAAGGGTGGAACGCTCATCGATTATGATGGCTCTGTCCGTCTCCTTGAAATTGCTCAGGTTCCTTCAGAACACGTCGAGGACTTCAAGTCAATCCGCAAGTTCAAAATCTTCAACACCAACAACCTCTGGATCAACCTCAAGGGTGAGCATTTCAAATTTTATCCATAGAGTGATCATGGATCGTGTTGCAGCCCTGAAGAGAATCATGGTGACTGAGGGCATGGAACTCGAGATCATCATCAACCCCAAGACCAATGACGATGGTCAGGCTGTCGTTCAGGTGTGTGTTCGATGGGCGATAGGTGTACATTCGTTGCTGATCTGGGACCATAGCTCGAGACTGCCGCTGGTGCCGCCATTAAGCACTTCAAGAATGGTCACGGTATCAATGTTCCTCGTTCTCGTTTCCTTCCTGTCAAGTCTTGCTCCGACTTGCTTCTCATCAAGAGTGACATTTATTCTTTGCAACACGGTCAGCTCGTCCTGAACGAAAGCCGGATGTTCGAGACGACGCCTGTGATCAAGCTTGGTGACCACTTTAAGAAGATCCAGCAATTCCAGAAGCGGTTCAAGAAGATCCCCAAGATTATCGAGCTCGACCATCTTACGGTCACTGGTGATGTCTACTTTGGGAGGAATGTTACACTGAGGGGAACGGTCATTGTTGTTGCTAACGAAGGCCAGCGGATTGATATCCCTGACGGCTGTATCTTGGAAAATCGTACGTGTTCCTTTTGTGTACTTTTTGTCTTCTAATTCGGGGGTCTAGGTCTGTTATCCGGAAACCTCAATATGATCGTACGTTTTTTCCATACTTTCCATTTCGATCTTGAGCTCACCTTTCTCCAGGAGCTGTGAGCGATCGCAACTCTGGTAGAGCCTGAGCCAGCTTGGGGACGTTTTTCGGAAATTGAATATCTTGACGCTTGGTTTTCTCGACTTGTTACGAGCCTCTTGCATCGGGAATTATGGACCTTCAGACACCTTTTAATAGAGCACCAACCGACTTCATTTTCTTCATGCGTGTTTCATGTCTTTGATGTTGATAACAGTGATATGCTTGGTGTTAAATATGTACATCGCTTGGCTGGATGTCGGTTCGGGTCTCTTGACCAAAGCGTCGGATTGGGTTGGTCCTTCAAGTATTTCCGTCATACTAGGCTAGGCTGGTACTGGTACTGGATATGCGTGCTGCAGTATAGAATTCCGAGACTACACGGATGCGCACTGCGACGACTTTTGCTGTAATTCATCACGATGGTTTCTAGCAGTGGCGGCAATTATGTAATTATCCTCCAAGTCGTTGACCTTCCTCGTCCACATTGACGAGTCGCGGCGAGTCGCCATGTCCAAGAGCACTCAGCCCTCCGACAATTTACTAAGCGATCCCATCAGAGTCGTCTATCATGCTCAGGACAGAACATTCGCCAGATTGTTCAATGGTGATCTTCCTCGCTTGCTACCCATAAAAACGCGCTCAGTCTCTTTCGCGTAGAGCGTTCCCTCGAAGAAGTCATAAATCTCGTCCGGCGGAAATTCGGCGTAGGACGGGAAACTGACGTGACGCTCAAGCAGATGAGTCCTGAAGGCCTCCTCGATCTTGAGGACGGTAAGAAGGAAAAAAAAAACAGGGACATGGAGAGTGCACTCAATCGTCCACAGATGATGATTTCCAGGCATGGCGCGCCCTTTTGAAGCCTTCCACCACTATGGACATACAAGTGACTGTAGGCAAATCTCGAGGTTCCGTCTTGCCGCCGCCCCCTGGCGCATCCGTAAGTCGACCTGCCTCCACTCTCGGTGGCATTCTCAAGCGGTGAATCACGGTCATCACAGCAGCCTGAAGTGCAGCCGTTGGCGTCGCCTTCTGAGCAACCAGCTATCTCGGCCACGGCTGGCAC
Source organism: Xerocomus nothofagi (assembly GCA_038090035.1). Lineage (NCBI taxonomy): Eukaryota > Fungi > Basidiomycota > Agaricomycetes > Boletales > Boletaceae > Xerocomus > Xerocomus nothofagi. The sequence goes on along the minus strand of JBBPLY010000007.1, from coordinate 92,409 downwards.
ATCTCGTGTGCAGCCCAAAATTGTTGCTCCCGTAACAGGTCCCACCACGATAGGAAAAACATTGAAGATTTCTACAAGAAAACGCAAGGTGTCGTTCGGTGACGCCACCAGTGTAGCCACCCCCGACAAACCTTCCGAGCGGCGCTCACTGAAGAAGCCCGTTTCTCCCGTTGCGTCTGCAGAGGCTACAGCGACTCCAACTACTTCAAAGCCGGTAGACACTGAAGAGCCTCCGAAGAAGAAACAAAAGAAAACAGCCACCAAAGCAAAGGATGTTCAGCCTGCCGAGGCTGCCGAGAGCCATGCAACGAAAGTTTCTGCTACACCAAAATCCAAACCGAAGAAATCCGCGGTGTTGGATCGTGGGAGCGAGGTGGGCTTTCTGTTGCATATGGATGCATCTGCTCACGTTTGGTTGCCTTGTAGGCGGGGACGAGCACCCCCAAGGACGCTGAAACGTTCGAGCCACCAGCAAAAAAGCAAGCGAAAGCCAAAAAGACTGAGACGAGCACGCCAAAGGACGCTGAAACATCCAAGCTACCGGCGAAGAAGCAGACGAAACCTGATAAGATTGGCAGCACCGGCCCGGAGAAGCCTTCAGCGCGTAATTTCTACCTCAGTGGATTGGTCGATGCAACCTGATGCTGATTCGATACTTCATAGCTGTCGACCAAGACGACAACCATCCTGACCGCCACCAGTCCGTTGTGCTCCCTGATAACATAGGTACGGGCCAACCGGTTGACCTACCAAGCGGTTCGATGAACGAGGCTTCTCTTCAACCAGGTGAAGTTGGCTACTCGAGGACCAGACATATACTAATGGAATCCCAGCGTCGGAAGAACCTTTAAGGATAAGTGCGAGGGATGGTACATCAAAGAGTAAGCCTTGTTAACCCCGGTCGTGATTTCAATAACGCCGAAAAAAAGCTTCCAGGAGTTCAAAGGCAAAGAAGCCGCCTAGGGGTACAGCTTGTGCCGGTAAGTAGTCTTTCCCTTCAAAGCGTTAGAGACTTATAAATGCTAGCATAGCTATCCCTCGGACGATTGAAAGTACCAACGTGCAATCCGAAGTAGCAGCAGCTATTTTGTCTGGTTACCTGTCCAAAACAAGTGAGACCGTACCACCTGAGCCTCTTCCGAAGCGAAAATACGTAAAAAAGACCACCAAAAAGCCTTCCGCGCCTTCTCGTCCATTATCTGTGGAATCTGCAATGGTGTTGGATGCCCCTGCGGACAAAACATTGAACATATCTACGGAGCACACAATCGAACACGTAGTTCTGACTAACGAGGCAGCGCAACAGCCTTTGGAAGTGAATGGTCCATCATGTCCTATTTGCCTCGGGGAGCCCTTCCACATACGCTATTATTGTCCCACTGTTCTGAAAGGTCCCGATGCTATTCGAGGACGTCTAGAGGAGCTTAAGCGAGCGGATAGGGGTAATCACCATTCGTTAATCAAAGAATTAGAGGGCCTCCTTCGTGATTCAGAAGGTTAACATTTCACTGTGTCCTCTGTTCCAACCTAACATTTCCCCTACACCAGCTACCTCCAGGCCCCCGGTGAATGCCGTGCCGACTGATGTCGTTCAATCGCGAGAGACTTCGCCGCCCCTCAATGCTCCTCCCCCCAGAACCCCAACTATTCCTAGCAATTCTTACATGTCTGAAGTAACAGTGGAAAGTAGAGATGAAGGAAGCAGCTCGGAAAGCTCCGACGGCATGTCCGTGGAAGGGATGGAACACAAAGAATTGCCAGGTCCCCGGAGACAACAAACGTCAGATGAACAGCGTTCATCAGCTAATGATGATCTGGAGGCTGTCATCCGTGGCCCAGTGTCAAAGCGACAGAGCATCGTGCATTTCATTGATCGCATTGTTGGGGATGAGGACGACGAGCATCCTGGTTCGGGCGAGGACGAGGCCAGATTGGAAGAAGACTCAGACTCAGACATTAATCGATCGAGGCGTCGATTGTCCGGGAACAGCAAGCGTTCTTCTGACTCCGAGAGCGGGGACGAGAGCGAAGGCTCTACGTCGTCTTCGTCTTCACGTTCCGCCAAAGACGTTTCAAACAACCCAGAATATGTTGTACAATGTTCCAGCAAGCCTACAGAAGAATCGGCCCAGCCCCATGATAACGATGTTGTTATAATGGACTCTATTAATCCTCTCGTTCCCGAAGGACAGGACGCTGATAGCAGTGAGGAGACACATGTGGGATCAGAGGATCGCATGGTCGTGGATCAGGAGTCCGCTGGAGAAAAGGGTGCCGCTCTCAGAACCTCTGTTTTGTCACCTTCCAATGCTCCCAGCAATAAGACGCAAGAGCCCAGACAAATGGAAGGTGAACCCACTTCCAATCAAGATGGCGCTGTACCGTCCGAGGTCCCTAACGGGATTGAGGCTGATCCGATAGAACCCGCAGATGACTTGGAATCTCTGGTTATTTTGCGCTCGCCGGATGCTGACCCCATTGAAGCTCCCCATGAAGAAATTGAGTCCTTGTTCACCGGCGTGGCCCAATCAACCCCAATGCCGGGAGTAACGAAACGGATCAAGACCCGTGATGGCCAAATTCTGGACGATGAGACCGAGCATCCCGTCCTTCTCGAACAGCTGGCCTCGGAAGTCATGGACAAGGCGAACCCCTTGCCAGCGAAGGGAAAGTCAAGGAGAAGGAAGACGGAGACGTCTGCCAATCAAGAGCCGACCCAAACGCGGAAGAGTCCTCGGTTTAGCTCCGTTGCACCCTCCACAAGTACGCCCGCAGCTGTGACGCTGTTAAAGCCCGCTCAGTTTGGTAAAGCTGCCAATATTCCCGCGAAGCGGTCTGAAGAACGATCGGATGCCGCGCAGAGTAGTGCCAAAGACGGTGTTGCGCAGAATGGGGCGCGCATCGCTGCCACTCCATCGTTGATCAGGTGGGAAGCGCTCGTAGAGCCGTCATCGCCTTCTCTACAACCGGACGAGATATCAGTGCGCATCGACGAGTTGATGTCTAGCAGTCCTCAACCAGACGATCCTGTTCGTGTGCGTTCGAATAACAAGGAGAAAAAGGTCCAGAGCCGACGCTGCCTGCCTACCCCTTCTAGTCAGGCAGCAAGCTCCCGGAAGAAGGAGCGATTGTTCGATCTCTCGTCCAGTCAGATACCCTTTCCATATTCCCAGCATCAGAACAATCCGGCGCCGACGGCGTTCCCAAATGGGAAAGAGAGGGAGGGGACGACGGATTCGGAAGGGGAGCCAAAAGTGCCCAAGAAAAAGGCAAAAATTCCTGTTCGATATCGTTCGTTGTCGCAGTTGGCTGCCCAGATGTCGCAGTTTTCTCCCAACCTACCCACGCCTGCCAACAAGTCCGTGAATGGCGGGAAGGCGAAGAAACGCGCCGCTGACGAGGATTCCTCTTCGTCGTCCTCTTCTGACGCAGAAGAGGTTAATGGGTCGGAACATATCCCTCGAGGACGAAGGGCGGGAACTGTGTTAGAGACAAGGAGGAAGAAGAAGAGTCTCTTGTTGAAGATATAAAATCGATCAGATGAACGATATCGTTGGTTTTGTTTTTCGGTTTGTGCAGTACTACGCGACCACCACGAATAATGATCATTCAAGTATTTTTCTTTTTCTTGGTTTGTTTCCCCACATGCGTTGTACATGTCACTTCCGATCACACAGACTCATCCACGTTACCATCTAAACGCGTACCGTTTCCTGAGCTGCAGAATGTTGGTTAGATGGTATCCTAGCATTCTTGTACCACACAAACGTCAGCTGGCTCCTTTTGGAGACCGATACATACAATCCAGACTATGACAACGAATTGCGCTCGTTCTCTCTTCTCTTCGTTTGGTGAGTGCAGTTCTCCTTTCTTTCTTTTCTCGGAGCGATTTCAAGACGCTCGTGGTGAGGTCAGATACCAACGACCCAATCACTCACTCTGACGAGAGAATCCTGGAAGCTCTGTATGACCATTCAGATATGAGAAGGCATCTACCCAGGCTGGTGGAACCGCGGGCTGAGGCACCTTGAATGGAATCTCTGCAACCAGGGGCTAGACTGTGTGGTTTCGTTGATCATTGACACTTGCAATTTTCAAGCCCAGTCTCCTGTATCACCAAGGATGTCATGAAAGCATGCACACCGATTTCGGGGCAATTCGGGCATCGACGACCTGAGAGTGCCATTGATACTCGTAGGACCTCGTTTCGTTTCGTGTCCTCCAAGGCCCCTAAGATGTGTGGAATTGGCTCAGTAGACACAAAGGCCGTGAGGTAGTTTGGGTGATAGCGCCGTTTGGTGGGCGATAAGTGAGGAGCGTGAGCGTCCGAATGGTTTGATTCCTCACAGATGGGCCAGTCTCTAGTCATATGATCATGATACGATTTTCGCAAAGAATTAGCGAACGCCAGCACGTGGTCACAACAACTACAAACCATGTCTCGACCTATAAATCGTGTCTATCGCCCCTCACTCGACGCAAAATTTCACTGATCCCCCCGAGCCTCCAGCTCGTATATGATATTCACACAGAACACCCGCGACGAGTATGTTTGCCATCCATATCTTGTTTTCTATTCTGATCGTCCTGCAGCTACATCTCTGATCTCGTCTTTTCTCTCCCGAGTCTCTGAAGGCCTTCAAAAGTTTGGAACCACCATGATTGTCCACACTCTGATCCGAAAGCAACTTTTTGCTCGTGGCTTTGCTACCCATGCTGGCCCAAATACCGCCTTTCCTGCCGTCTTGCATCTCAAAACTGGTCAATCGTTCCATGGTCGATCCTTTGGAGCGCCAAAGAGTACTTTTGGAGAGACCGTCTTTTCAACCTCGATCACGTCCTGCAAGTGTTTATGTTCGATTGAACTCCATTGGTATTCATTGTTCTTTGACAGACACCGAGTCAATGACGGATCCTTCCTACCGGAACCAGATCCTTGTCTTCACCACCCCTCTGATCGGAAATTATGGGGTTCCGAGTAACAAGACTCCCATCGACTCGCAGGATGTCGGTGTCGTTATGGAGTCCGAGGGAATTCAGTGCAGTGCTATCGTGGTTGCAGACGTTGCAGAGAAATTTTCACACCACGCTGCAGTCGAATCCCTCGCTTCATGGTGTCGCCGCTTCAATGTTCCTGGTGTCACTGGCGTGGACACTCGCGAGATCACGCGTCTGTTGCGCGACCAGGGAACTACTCTTGGTCGTCTTGCCGTCGGTGCAGATGCTTCGGCCCCCCCGCCAACCTCTGAACAATACTGGGATCCTTCCACTGAGAATCTCGTCGACCAAGTGTCTACAAAGACTCCGTACTTCCTCAATCCCAACGGAGACGTTCGAATTGCTGTGCTCGATTTCGGTGCCAAGGCGAATATCCTTCGTTCCCTCATCCGTAGGAATGCTGCAGTGACCGTATTCCCTTGGAACTTTGATTTCAACTCCGTTCGTGACCAGTATGATGGTCTCTTCCTCACCAATGGTCCGGGTGACCCTAGGCATTGCATGGACGCGGCGTTGAAACTTCGCAAGACTATTCAAGAGTGGGGCAAACCCGTGTTTGGTATCTGTATGGGCCACCAGGTCATCGGCATGGCCGCAGGCCTAGAAGCGTACCGTATGACCTTTGGGAACCGCGGACACAACCAACCCGTCCTTGCTTTGGCTTCTTCAGGCTCCATTAAAGCTGGTCGTGTCTATGTGACGAGGTGTGAACCACAGGGATCGTCATACTTAACTTGATTGATCAGGATATTTCTAGCCAAAACCATCAATACGCACTCACATTGACTGATCCGTTCCCAGCAGGATGGGAGCCATTCTTCATCAACTGCAATGATTCTTCGGTCGAAGGCATTAAATCGACTGCGGACTCTGGTAAAAAGGTTTGGGGTGTACAATTCCACCCTGAGAGTGCAGGCGGTCCGTTGGACACCATGGAGGTTAGTGCTCTCCACTTGTGTCAGGTACAATTTTTGATCTGATCGCTCAGATGTTCACGGATTTCCTCGCCGAGTGTCGCACCCACAGGCTCACGTTGCCAAAGGCCGCCCCTGTGGATTTGACGAGTTCAATCAAAGACTATGCTGCTCGTCGTCTTTCAGAGATTCCTGTTCGTGCCTAGGTCTGCGAAATTGCTTCCGTGTCATCGTTCGTGCGCGTGAGGTGTAGTTGGTGTACGAATAGGCTATGTATTTACGATTCTTGTGAATGGCAGACCTAGTCTTGCAAAACGACACTGCAAAGAGTCTTCGGCATTCCATGACTGCGGAGCTTTGAATCGTAAACTAATAATTGAACGACCGCTGCCAAGACCAAATTCGGCGATCCCCGCCGGTCTCTACAAAGCTGTCGGAGTTCTATCTGAGTGTGAATTTATCAATTCTAGCCGAGTGGCGATGCGTACATGGCAATGCCAAAGGGGTCAGTTCGCCCCTTGTCTGTACGAAAACTATCTCGGTGATCCTTTGGGGCGGTTTCGTCGAATATATGTGCAGTTTGCGTTGGCGATGATGATATGACATGTTCACTTACCACGTGCTTTGGTCACGACCACATAAGTAGCAGCGGGAGATTCGGTACCACGGCCCAGCACTATCAACATGAACTTCCTTGACACCTACGGCATAACGGGCACGGGCACGAGCACCCCGCCTCCAGGAGAACGACAGCCCGAGCAAAGCCTCAATGACGAGGTTTCCCAGGTCATCGGACAACTCGGACGTTTCTGGGGAGGATTTCGGAAACAGGCAAGTATGCACGAAACTGTCACCACTTTAAACTAACGATGGTCGCGGCGTAATAGAGCGAGGTAGCGCTCGTCACCGCACGACGAGATTTGGGCCAAGTCGTCACGCAAGCCCAGCGCGAGATCGAGAAGTTGACTACTGCAGAGGATCAACCAGAAGGGGAAAGACGGGCAGCAACAGAGGACGACGAGGAAAGCAGCGATGCCGAGGGCACGCCCACGGCAGATACGACGCGACCTGGTAGTACCGAGCCCGACAGCGAGGCAAGTGCCTCTGGGTCGTCGTCAATGGCTGCCATACCACACTCCTTCTTCGCGCGTCTCCAATCATCGATCCCGCCCAACATCGTTTCGGCCGTTCAGGCTCAACTTCCCGAGGGACTCATGAATGCGCAAAACATTGATCTCGCGCAAATGGGAAGCACGCTTTCCTCCGAGTTCCAACGCGTGCAGGGCGTTACGCGAGCACAGGCGGAAGAGTATGTACATAAAAGTGAAGCACTGCTCCGCGAGGCGATGAAAGAAGCTGGGGATGTTCTCCGAGAGGCTGTCAAGGTCATCCCACCCGAAGAAGGCTCTACGGGTGCTCCCGTCGCCTGGGATGGTACGGATATCTGGATGCTGCCCAGCTTAGCTGCCAGTGCGGACGGATCGACGACCGCCGGTTCAGTGTCGAAAGGTAAGGGTAAAGAGGTTGATACCGGACCCTCTTCTGGGCGTCCGTCAGAGGATGGACGTCGGGCAGTTGCGACACGCGCCGAGTCGTTGTTGAAACAACTTGGGAGCAATCCCGAGATCATCAAGCTAGATCCCGCTGTGGATACCTCCAGGGATGCTTATCTGGCTTGGGCAAATCAAAGCGAAGCAAGCGGGGAAGGATTCGGTACGAAGGTGTGGGGAGAACGCATCGCTGAAGCGCTGTCGGATCCTTTGAATGGAGCAGCATTGCAGGCTACCTTTGGTGTTCTTGGTATGATTTCACTCGTTTCTAGAACGACGACTACCTCATGACTACTGATAGTACCGTCATCGATGCCCGAAGAAGTTTTCTGGGTCAGGTACTTCTTCCGAGTGCACCAGATCGAGACGGAGGAAATCAGGCGAAAAGCATTACTGCAAGGTAAGCTTCTTTGAGAATCAAACGCGAGGTTGCTAAACCTCGGAAAAAGCGACTGCGGAGAATGAAGACGACTTTAGCTGGGAGGACGACGAAAACGAGTCCGTCTCTGCTAGTGATACCAAGGAAAGCCCGGCTACTACCAATCCGCTGGAGTCGTCGCAGCATACGCTCGCTCCTCCTCCCGGGACGACATCTACGTCGGATGTCCTGTCGCCACCATCCTCGCATGTACAGAGTCCTAGGGGAAGCAGCGATGACAGCTATGATAACGTCAGCAGTACGGGGGCGGCTGAGGTAGAGGAGGAGGAGGAAGAGGAGGAGGAGGAGGAAGAGGAGGAAGAAGAAGAAGAAGAAGAAGGCAAAGGCGAGGACAGCGACTGGGAGTAGCTCATACGTTACCGATTAGGCAACCAGACGAATGACGGCAATTTAATGAAACGAGCCTGGATCCGCCGTCGTTTCTTTTCTTTTTTGTACTAGCAAGAGGTTATGCAGAATGAGTTCGCTGCATGAGAAACGCTTTCGCAGGTCGCGTCTGTTCTCCAAGCCCACCGTCGTTCTCGCCCTCCGATTCTTCTGGGTCGTCGTCGTCATTTGGTGCGAGTTTGGAGTTTTCTTTTACAGTCTATCAGATTGTAGATGGCCAGACAAGGCTTTCCAGTCCGTGAGTGGGAACGAATCCCTACGAGTGGGTCTCGTTGACGTATTCCATTCAAGAATCGCTCATCGTCTGGGGTGAATCCCACCCGAGTACTCTTGATTACGGACGCCCGACTACGGAATCCCGCCAGCTCCGCACCAAACTCATGGTTTGGGTACGATCCTAATCTGGCATATATACGCAAGAGTTGGAGAGTCGCATCGCGTCTCCATCCCGACATGATCGTGTTTCTTGGTGATACGTTTGCCTCTGGTCGGCACGTCACGAGCGAAGAAGAGTGCGTATTTCGTCAACGTGGACGTGTCTACCGACTATTGAAAGATGGCACTAACCTCTCGACAAACAGTTACGATCAGTACCAGCGCGCCTTTGAAGCAACTTTCCCCACGGACGCTTCGATACCATCCTATCTCATACCTGGGAACAATGACATAGGGTGCGTCTCGGTCTCTCTGGACGAGTCCAAGTTTAAACGCATGCTCACAGGCTAGGCGATTCTTCGCCCTTTTCAAAGGACGCCCGTCGGTTCTTTGAGAAACGTTTCGGGCCCCTAAATCGTCTCGTTCCTATCGCAGGCCATCAACTTGTCTTGTTGGATGCACCCGGACTCGTAGAGGAAGACTATCGACGTCATACACATGATCAAACCTACTCTCATTGGACTCCACTTCCGGGAGGGCCGATCGAATTCGTACAGTCGCTCTCTGGTCAAGAGGATGGCCACTGGGAGGGACCAAAAATATTATTCACTCATATACCGCTCTCTCGACCATCAAGCAAGTCCTGTGGTCCATTGCGCGAGAAGGGCTCGGTACGACCAGGGGCGGGAAATGGATACCAGGCAATGCTCGGCAAACAAACCACCGAGTTTTTGTTGACATTGTTGCGACCGTCTGTGGTGTTCAGGTGAGACAACCCTTGTCGAGTGTCGACTTGCTCAATGACATGACTAGTGGCGATAATCGCGACTATTGCGAAGTCACACACGAGGTATCCGGGACCGACCTGCAGACCAGCACGGTTCGGGAGGTTACCATCAAATCATTTTCTCCAAGTCGACACATTCGTTGGCCAGGTTTTCAGCTTCTCTCTCTAGTTCCTCCATCTTCTTCACCAAACGGACCCACTTTTGCGGATGCACCGTGTCATTTGCCCGACACGCTTCGTATCTTTCACTCGATATATGTTCCTTGCTTCGTATTGACTGCAGTCGTATTGCTATACCTGAACATTGGCGCTTTACGTCATAGAAAACGGTTTTCTAGCCTTTCGCCCATATCATTAACGCGTTACAGGCGATCTTCACCTCCTGAGCCCGAGTCGGCCATATGGACCACTCGGACCCCACTCAAGTCAAGAATCCAAACGAGTCCTTCCACACCACTTCCCGTATCAACTCGAATCCCCGGCCCAAAATCTATTCCATCCTATCGTGCTTCCCCCATCTCCACACCTCAAAGTTCCCCATTGCTCAGTCCGATCACACTTTTCCCGTCTGGGGACGAAGGTGAGGCGGACGACGATTACGTCGACCTGTCGCGTTACAGCCTCCGACGAGATCTACACAGTGGATGGCAAGACGTGCACGACGACGACGCTGCACGAGTCCCTGATGCAGTGCCTGACTGTCCACACGCACTTTCGTGCGCCGTGCAGGCACCATATTTCCTCCCGCCGCCTTCATTGCAGCATGCCCGCGCGCGATGGACACGTTCGTGGTCGTTTGTGTTTTGGGGGCGACGACGACGGTTGACGATGGGGATCCCTGATTGGAGGGCTTGGCGAAGCTGGTTGAGCCCGTCGACGGTGTCGACGGATCATCGGAGGGGGAGAGTGAGAAGAGTGTTATGGCGGTTTGCGAGCGATTGCGTGGGCGTGGGGTTCCCCGCGTTCCTTTCATGGTTCGTGATCTATTGGTTCTTTTTCTGAAAGCACGGTCAAGGGCGCGAGTGCGCCACGATGGGAATTAGGCTAGGGTGCTGCTTTGTCGATAGCGTAATGTAGAGATGGGCGAATGTTGTTGCAATATACCCTTTTGAAAAATATCGTTCATACGCGTCTTGTTCGTCTCGAGGCCAGTAATTGGCGGTTCAGACGTGCGGCGACGGAGGCCAAGAAATGACCTAACGCGCTTCTAGTCTGTGCTTGAAGGCATCTCACTCATACAACATGAGCAGCAAATATCTCCGCTGGTGCGGATGAAATACATGGAAAAATAAACCCAAAGAAAGTAGGACCACACCGCCGGCGCACTGACGAGCAGCCTGGCTTCACAATTAATGAACCGTTCCCCGTCCTCGAGTCGTCCACGCTGGATGGCAACCTTGTCTCGTTCCACGCGTTATGCAAGGAATAAGATATGAGATTGCGATTGTATACATCAGTAAAATGCAGCGTTGGCGCTGGTCGGAGCACGTCCCATGCCCGATCTCAATGGTGGTGTTCTGCATGCTCATCGTGGTGTCCGTGTCCATGTCCGTGTCCTTCCCATGGATGCCGCAATCCCTAGAGAACGCGTGCACATGAATGAATTAAGATACGAGAAATGCGTTAGTTTCCGTGTCTGGAGACGTCATAGAGGGTTGCGCATGACGGCGTTACTCACCAACAGCTTCGGACCGTCCTCGCTATATCACATCATACCAGGGGAGAGGAGAGAAGAATCCCATGACACATCAGCGCGTGTGCAGATAAACGGGTCGAGTGTAGCTCACCGAGCACGGTAGAAAATAAAGAACCACATTGTCGCACCGAGGGCTTTGGCGAGGAATTGGTATTTGGAACCGGGAAGGTGCGGATTAAACCCTGAGGCTATCATAAAGTATGTACATGAAAAAATTGCATCAGTGGGCCGGAATGGCGAGAGAGTTGTGATGAACGGCGTACGGTGACTTGCACTTGCCATGATGAATGTTCGGACGAGGACGGTGTTTGGTTTTGTTTGCTCTCTAATTCGGAGGTCGATATCTCAAGTGTTTATTACCGTGCTCAGTAAATTTACAAGGTCTATTGTGATGTCCGTCCATATACATACATGCTGGAATCAAAAAGTAGTCCATTTCGCAGTGTCCCTCGCCCTCGCCGCCTAGACACAACCAGAGATGTCATAGATCCTGAAAACCCGACAAATTGTCAGCGATGGAAAATACCGTGACCGATCAGGACGTACAATCATATTGAGGTTTCCTGAAACTAGCCCTGACAATCTCAACGTCAACGTGCTTTCAAAAGGGAGAGGAAGATCATACGATTTTCCAGTACACACCCATCGGGTATATCGACCCTCTGGCTTTCGTTCGCTACGACTATGAACAGCATCAAGGGTTAGTTTGTTAGTTCGCATGTGTTGGCATTCGAGGTAACGCACTGATGACAGTGCCTCGCAATGTCACTCCTCGGCCAAAGTGTACGTCGCCAGCTATGGTAAGATGATCCAAGTCGATAATCCCCGGTATCTTCTTGAAACGCGCCTCGAATTCATGGACCTAGTAGCGCATCCTGAGTGGTCATCGTTCCAGTCTTCCATAGTAGCCACGAGGTGTTTACCTTCTTAAAATGATCCCCAAGTTTGATCACAGGAACGCTGCCAAACGCCCTGCTGTCGTTCATGATAAGCTGGCCATCTTTAAGCGAGTATATATCGCTCCTAATCAGAAGCAGATCTGAACAGGACTTTACGGGGAGGAAGCGAGAGCGGGGAACGTTGATTCCACGAGCATTCTTGAAATGCTTTATTGCCGCCCCTGCAGCCGTTTCTAGCTGAGTTCGTCATATCAGCTTGAGATAATATCCGAGCGGCGTTATGTGCGGATCATACCTGAATGACGGATTGACCGTCGTCGGTGACCTTTGGATTAACGATGAGGTCGAGATTCATGCCTCCGTCTACCATGACCTTTTTGAGGGCTGGAAAGTGAAATATGATTCAGGATACCGTTCCAATCAGAGGTAACAGACCTTTGAGATTTATCCACAGATTATTAGTATTGAAGATCTTGAACTTGCGCACTAGGAGCCTTATTAACGTACATCGCTCGATGGCATACTCAAGAAATGTCGCTCACCAGACTTGAAATCGTCTATGTGCTCAGAAGGAACCTGAGCAATCTCGAGCAGACGCATCGAGCCGTCGTACTGAATCAGAGTGCCGCCCTATAAAACAAACTACGTTTTAGGTAGAACGGACAGTGCGAACGTGACCTACCTTGACGTCCGATTTGGTCTTGTTGGTGACTTCCATCAGGAAATCTGCACCAGTATTCACCATATATTGCAGAATATTTTGATCCACTCTAACAACGTTTGGCGCATTCGAAACTCGATCACACGACAAACCTTCACTACTTACACAGCGCCCAAATTATCAGAGTTTGACACAAACAAGTATTCTTTTCCGTCTGCCAACAGACGGTCCAAAACACCGCTGCGCACGAGCGAATCGTAGAGATCGCCATGACCAGGAGGATACCAATGTGTCTTATTATCCGAGGCGTGGTGCGGACAAGGTTGCAGAGTGTCGGCAAAGATTCGCGGGTATTTCGACTGGTTGAAGGTCGTTATTTTGATCGGCTGGTTGGCGTACTTTTGAATAATACTCAAGGTGTCTTCGTGCGTATTGAAGGAAGTCATGAGGAGGAGGGGGACGTCGGCACCCTCTGTTGTGTTGAGGTGTTCGACCTGCTTTACGGTGAGGTCGAGAAACGTCATTCCGTCCTTGACTTCGAGGGCACTCTTCGCACCGGACATGCCTACCGTCATCTTTGGTTATTCACTTTCGCTGCGCAGATGGATGCGAGAGAGAGGGTATACATGCCCATGGATGTTCCAAGGCCACCGTTGAACTTGAGTATCGCCAATTTGGATAGTGCTGTAGGATCAGCCGTCTTTGGAAGCCGGTCATAGGAGATGATGTGATCTGCATCGGGAGACAGAATCTTCTCCCATTCGCTGGTGACAGATGTGAATACCGTCGACAAGCGAAAACAAGGGACACGCACAGGTCTCGTTGGCTGTCCTTTTCAGAGAGATAACGAGAGTGAAGGCTGAAGAATGTGTGCATCTCTGCATCGAACGTCTAAGAGAACAAATGGAGCACGGTGGCGTCATGGTACGCGAAATCACAGATGAAGAAAGCGATATACCTTGCGCACGACTGAATCCGAGGTATGAACGAGGCGGTTGAGCTGGATTCGCGTTGACTTGGTCAGAGAAGTCGACTTGGAATGCTTACGCCTTCGATTGAGGAAGATACGCAGGCGGGCGGTGTCGAACAACAGCATCGTGGGCTAGGGGACGAGGAGGAAGCGATGGGAAGCGAGAGGGGAGGCGACGACCGCCATTTAACTGGGCGAGTGGGCATGCGTGAATGGCAAGGGTTGCGTGCCCCAAAACCTCGCAAAACGGTGCACGCCATGGCTATCTATCGGGATTTTCCGTCGGAGATTGAACCTTCCAAACCTTGATTTTCAGTGGGTATCATCACCACTCGTCCGTTCCCCATCCTCAGAGACTCTTCCAATGGGTAAGCGCCGTTTGTACATCGATATACTCCATCCCTGACGACCTCAAGGTATTTCACGTTCATCTCGGCACAAACGCTCCGCAACCGGTGCCCAGCGCGCATACTACCGCAAGAAGAGAAAGTTTGAGCTCGGTCGTCAACCCGCCAACACCAAGCTTGGTGCAAAGCGTATCCACACCGTGCGCGTTCGTGGCGGCAACCTCAAGTACCGCGCACTCCGTCTCGATGCTGGCAACTTTGCCTGGGGCTCCGAGCACACCACCAGAAAGACCCGTATCATCGGTGTCGTGAGTCCAGATCTCGATACGTGTCTCTGAATGTTCACTTTGGTCGTACTACTCAGGTGTACAATGCCTCCAACAACGAGTTGGTTCGTACCAACACCCTCGTCAAGGGTGCTATCATCCAGATAGATGCGACCCCCTTCAGACAGTGGTACGAAGCCCACGTGAGTAGCGACATCCCTTATCTGCATGCATCGCTTAAGCTCCTTGGCGAATACAGTACGCACAGCCCATCACCAAGAGGGGGGCTGCCAAGGCACCTGCCGCTGCTGGCGAAGAGCCTGCCAAAAAATCTAACCACGTGCGACGTATCTTGGAGGAGCGGAAGAAAGGTGATGTCACTTCGGGATGATTCTGGTTGATGCCGATATGCTGATCTGCCGACAGATGCCAAAGTTGACCTTTTGCTGGAGCAACAGTTTGTTGCTGGTCGCCTGTATGCGGCCATTTCTAGCAGACCGGGACAGTCCGGCCGTGCCGATGGGTATATCCTCGAGGGAAAGGAGCTCGAGGTACGTTGAACGTGTCTGACTGGGGCTGCTGCGGTGCTGACGTCGACCGATCAGTTCTACGTCAGGAAGCTGCGGTCCGGCAAGCAGAAGCACGCACACAACGCATAAGATGTGGTCGTCTCGACCGGCGTCGAGGTGCTCGGTGGGGAGTCGAAAAATATGTGCCAGCTCATGACGACTCGCGTTGTGTTTTTACTCGTTACTTTTTTTGCTATGCGACCACATGCCCTTGTTGTCAGAGTCTGATTATGTAATCGAAGTCACAACGGTTGGAAATGCCGTAGCCGGACCAGTGCCAAAGAATTGACCGTTCCTTCCCTCTTGCTCTGCCTCTTCGCGTCATATTTTCACTTTTCTTCCCATCCCTCCTCAACGCGCCCCGTCGCCCCGTTGTCGAGCTCGATGCCCCCGGCGTCGACGGCTGGCTCTCACTCTCTGCGAGGCGCCCCTTTGACATGGCGGCCCACCAAAATAATGAACATGCGCGACCTCTCCAGGGACGACGACTTTCTCAGTCACCTTCTCGTCGAGAAGCTCGGTACCGGAAATGTTCCTCTCTGCGTACACAAGATGGATCCTTCCCGGAGACTCCCAAAAGTTCCTGCGAGCGATCTCATGACAATTGTTAGACGCGTGAGTAGCACCCCGCCCCCAGTCACACAATCTTGTTCATCTCGCAACGCATGTGTCCAAACCTTTTGGTACATTTTTTTTCCTCCTTAGCTGGTCGAAAGTAAGAGTGCTTCCCAAAACGCTGTGCGTCTATCGGTGGACGAACTCCTCACGTTGGTGTCTCCGTATCCTTGTGGCCCTAGAATGTTATCTCAGCCTCGCATGTTTCTAGTCTCCAGCCCGTTCGTTACTACCTCAAACCATATACACAAAAGCAGATTAATGCGTTCGCCACGTGTGTACAACCCTGATATCTCGTTAACAACGCCTGATGTTCGGTTCGCCACAGACATGGGTCGCGATATTTCGAACTATACCATCCTGGAGGTTGTATCGAGATAGCACACACGTCACGATACTCCCACAAGACTGGCAAGTCTGAACTATGTATCCTTGCTACTCGTCCCCTGTCTCCTGGGATGGTCATCGCGGAACTGAAGGGCTCAATGGCCTACTTGTCCAAAGAAGAGGACAAGGAGCTCAAGCGGACAGACCTGAGAAATCTTGACATCAGAAGGGACTTCAGCGTGATCCATTCCCGCCAGATGAAGAAAAACCATCTATTTTTGGGCCCTGCTCGGTTTGTGAATGTAAGTCACCATGGTCTCTATCCGTGTGTGCTCATTCCACGTTTTTCTACAGCATGATTGCGATAATAACTGTGAATTGTTTCGAGAAGGCAAATACATCACTTTCCGCGTTCTCCGGCCTATCGCCGTCGGCGAAGAGATAACAGCACATTACGGCGATGGTTACTGTCAGTCCAAGCGATATTCCTCTGTGCCCTACCCCTGACTCAGTCATTTAGTTGGTAGCAAGAACCGATACTGCCTTTGCGAAACGTGCGAAAAGAATGGCCGAGGAGGATATGGGCCTGAAGGCGAGACCTCCGGCTGTGAATCAGATGCCGGGGCATCGGATGATGATCTCAGTGATTCCGAGCCCGTGCCAACTGCGGTAGGCAACGTGAACGAGCGCAGAACTCGCCGCGGAGTATATGCTATCATCCAGGAACGGGATGATGATTCAGACGAAAGTGATGATGAAGAAAAAGAAGGAAACAAGCCACTTGCGAATGCTTCGGACGTCGCCGAGGTCGACTTGGAGCTGGGAGGCGACACTTCTTCTGTCCTTCGATCAGGATCGCGAAGATCAGGCTCGAGGTTTGTCAGTAATCAATCGACTGTTCGTATTCTGACTTTTTTTTCGTTTTCGGTTCAACAGCTCTGTCCCTCCTATCAGCTGTAGTTCCGAGCTGGTCGATGTACCGAGGGTCCAGCTTAAGGCCACGCAACTAATGGAGAAAACCTCTGCTACTGCTACCCCCGAAGTTTTCACGAAATCGCTTACGCCTGCGCTATCTGACCCTGCGCAGCCGCCTTCTCGATGCACAAGACGAAGCACAAGTAGGATATCCACTCCTAAGGATAAAATTCCAATCAAGGAGGAACTTGAGGCACGGATTCTACGCACGCGTCCCTCAGTGAATGTCGATAGGAATGAGTCCTTGGGTGTTGCCAACCAGATTGCCCCTATCGGGCCAGATGGAAAGCCATTGCCTACCTGCGTAACATGCCGCAACATTCTACCAATGATTTCCGTCGACAACCAAATAGTTTGGGGTCTTAACATTGACACGACGCCGCGGCGAGGCAAGAAACGCAAGGAACCACAAGAGTGTCCCCGGTATGTCGCATTTTTCATTCATTTAGGAGACAGACTCTATCTTACATTGTGGCATTCTATGTTTGCGCTAGATGCATGCGCCATTTTGCTATTTATGACCGGTCATGGCCTGCTCGTTTAGCAAGTCAGGTCGTCGTTCCCGTTCCTCGAGATGATGGAGAACTACCTTCTAGGCGTCCTGCCCAAAAGAACGTTCCTGCTGTGGAGCCAAAACACGTGGTTGTTGGTGAGGAGCGACCGGCGAAGAAACGGAAGACTGAACAAGGATCAATTGTGGAGATGTCAGACAAAGCGAAGGAACTCTTGATGGCTCCTAAGAGGAAGCGGGGTCGCCCCCGCAAGCATCCTACGGTGGAAGAAATCCCTAAACGCAAACGAGGCAGGCCCCGTAAATCATCTCCTGCCAGACCGATCCGTGCACTGCCACCTTCGAAGTCGCACCCATCGACGCCTGTCAAGATTGTACGGCCTCACATCTCTTCCCCGGTGAGCATGAAATCTAGGAGTGATCCTGCTAGCCCACCATCCTCACGGGGCAATCTCAAGCCCAAGTCGCTGGCCGTCAAATCTCAGCCCAGGGACTCGAATGGTCGTTTCGGCAAGAAAGCGACTACCAATGGTATATTCGTGAGGAAGAGGTTCGGTATCCTACGTGGTTCAACACTCGCGCAGAGGGTCCTGCAAAGGGCAAAGGTGGAAAGATGGCTTGGGGATAAGAATGGGTGGCTTGAAACCAACAATGGCGCTGGGGATCTCCCTGTGCCCAGTGGAAAACGCAGGCGCGCCATCAGCCCCGACGAGTCACCGCGCCCAAGTAAGAAACTGCGGGGTACTTCGCGTTCGGGAGACGGAGATGAAGATCCGGTTCCGCATAATCCCAACGGTTCCTCTTCATTAAGGTTCAAGGGCTTGAACGCTAGTCTTTTATGTCGACCTAATCCCACGAATTTCGCTCGTAGGACATGGGCTCCCCCACCCGAAGATTCTTCTCCTGATGAAGACGCTGAGGGCTCCCTTCCAACAATAGAGAGCGAGAGTAACGGGCCTGTCACTCCTCAAGACCGCACCCCGCTGCCCATTCCAAGTCCAGACCAATTTCCGTTTCAAGGCGAGCCTAATGTTGATGGGAAATTTGAAGAGCTTGCTCCACGGCTCCCCACGCCACGCCGTTGTACACACAGTGTTTCCACTATTCTGACGTTCAAACCGTCCCCCATTAATTTCGCCAGGCGACGGTGGTCTTCGACCATCAAGTCACCGTTAGAATCAGTGACCGGAACCCGCCGGAGCCAGAGACTACGACCGAGGTCCTCGCTTCCTGACGATAATAATTTATCTTTGGCCGGTTCACAATCTGAGATATCATCCGCGTTGAGTACACGGACAATACTTGCTGGTCGATCGGTATCACCACAGAAATCCACGATAGTCAATGTTGCTGCCCAGGCAATACCAGAAGCAACAACTGAGCCCGTACGTATGGTTTCCTGACCCTTTCATATCCATAGAATTGAGCATCCTCGCAGGTAGGGGACCTCCCGGACCGTCTTTTAAAAGCAGGCACGGCGTTACCTGGTGAACAGTCATTTGAGACTACAAACTCCGACGACGACCGTGCTGTTGAAGGGCTCCTTGCAGAAACCCCACAGAGCCATGAAGGACTCACAAATGAAGACCCCCAAATTTCTCATCTCCGCGTTACATACACCACAGAACTCCCAACAGTCGTGCCCTGGAAGAATGCTCGAGCAACACCCATGTCCCATTACCTGAAGAAGTCTGCTTCGTTCTGTGGCGATGAGTTAGCTTCGCCGACACATCTCGTCCATGCTGGATGGGACTCTGCATCAGATATACTTTCCGATTGACCTCGCAACATCTTGTTGAACCTTGGTGTAATTTATTTCCTCTCCCGCTCGCCGCTTGTCCATTCGTTTGCCCAACTCTCGACCGCGTTAACGCGATAAATTATGCTTCTCAAGGTTTTTTTTCCTTCGCGTTGGCTAGGCACACCTTGATATCGTACGAACAGTATAGTTGTTAATGTCCATAGTCACGAATGTGGTTTGACGAGCTTCATCGAGTCTGACATTAGAAGACGATACGCGCTGTACATGCGACCCTCGCTATTTATCACGACTGTCCATCTGGCTTGAGCGAGCTCCGTCCAGCCCGCAGTATTTCATCTGTGGATAGCAAATTTACGGCGATGACGGAACTGCGTACCTAAATGAGTACAACACGCGTTGGTGGAGAGAGTGATATGGGCTGGACTCACCAGGAGTTCAACATCTGTCGTTTCACCCTATAATTATCCCAAATACCCTCGACCGTAGGGTCGAACGGCTCGCCAGACTGAAGGTCGATACCAACGATGTTGCCTTCCGATTGTTCGTCCTGAGAACGATACAGAAAACAATCACGTCAGGGAAATATTAAATCGATCTCGATATAGCCCCGAAGGAGGACACGCGCACCTGCAGGGCCACGACGACATCCTGAACATCGAAGCCACCGTTCTGAGCAAGAGTCTTTGGAAGGATTAGCAGTGCATCTGCGAAAGCCTGTACTCCCATTTTGACCCTTCCTTTGGCGGCCTTCTTGACGGGTCCACTGAGATACGCAGCACAGGCGACTTCGAATGCACCCGCGCCGGGGATCAAACACTCGTCTTCGAGTGCATTCTTGACGGCACGGAGTCCGTCGCGAAGAGCATCCTGAATTTGCTGGATCGTATGCGCGTTGGGGCCCTTGATTAAAAGCGTGACGCTCTTGGGAGCCTTGACGTCCTCGAGGAACGTAAATTTCTCCTCCCCGAGAGTGTGCTCATAGACGAGACCAGCCCAACCGAGAATGTCCGGGGTGAGGTCATCAACGGAGTTTTGGGCTATGCCTCCACAAATGAGCTGCAACCTGTGATAGGTAAGCCAATGCCATCGTATTACGTCTCAACGCTGGTGGCGCACCGCTCCATGTTGCGTCGCTTGGCACGCCGCAGGGCAAAAATGCCATTTTTTGCGAGAATATCGAGACTGAGAGGGTCTATTCCTTTTTGATTGATCACGACGAAATTTTTCGGTTTCTCGTTACCGCCGACGGCTTGGTCGCAGACGAGGTTCTTAAGCTCGATGATTTTTTTCACTTTGGCATCCACGAAACGTCGCTCAGACTCGACGAGTTTCTCGCGCTGCTCTGCCGAAGAGTAGAAGAAGCCAGAATTAACCTCCCTAAGGTTTTGTGACTTTAGAGTTGGGGGAAGCAGTGCACGCCAACGTACGTCTTCTCGTATTCAAGGCTGACATTCAACGTCAGAATGTAGGCGTTCTCGACGCGTTTTGGCATATCCGGATGTCTTGCGCCGTGATCCATGACCAAACCACGCACAAGCTGAGTTTCTGACGCCGTGCGGTGTTGCATTTTCATAATTTCAACCATGTGAAGATCAATAGGGTCTCTCCATTGATCCTTGGCTCCTGCAGTAAACTTTTAGCGTGTAGACCCTGATTCTAAGATGAAATACGTGCCCTTAGGGGGCGGTGGTGGCCTGATGGTCAGCACGGCGTCTACGACGTCAGCTGCGAGCTGCTTAGCTAGCGAGGCGTGCAGCTTGGTTGCAAGCGAAGTGTGTGCGACATTAATCAGGGTAGGCCGATCCAGTTTCGATGGCTGTTTGAACGTGTCTAAAAACTGGTGGTTGCGTCAGCACGGGGCGGGAGCTGGGCGCATCGGATACAGACGGTTAAAGCCTCTTTCTTCGCGAGATCAAATCCATCACCAATGATGGTAGGGTGTACGCCTTCTGAAATGTAGCGATCTGCTTGTTTAAGTAACTCTCCTACGAGGAGGACGACGGAGGTGGTGCCATCGCCAACTTGATCATCTTGAGCAACCGCAGTGCGGGCGATCATCGCAGCAGTCGGGTTTTGTATTTGCATCTCGGAGAGCAGCACTTTGCCATCCTTGGTCATCTTGATCTGGCCGGCACCATCCACGAGCATCTTGAGTGTTCCTCTTGGACCTGAGGCAGATTCGATCGCGAAACGGAGGGCGAGATGGGGTGCATGACGCTTACCGAGATTACCCTTCACCACATTTGCGAGACCCATCGCACCTGTTGTATTGACCTGGTGGGAGGATTGCTGACGAGGAGAGAAATGCAGCGAAATGAAATTACCTGCAGCGCCGCAGCACGACGAACGCTTTCAGCTTTTGGATTGATTAGTTCTATACTAGACGACATGATCAACGATTGCGTTCAACGTTTTGTTCCAGCTCGACTGCGGTGGTGGTCGGTCTGAAAGTTGCGCTAGTAGAGAAGATAGTCTTGCAGGTGGCGGAGTATCAAATCGGCAAGGCTTGGATATGAACCATCACCTCGACCTTGACCTAACGCACTCGCCTCCATCACGACTGATGACTTACCGCTATCCCCACAGCTACGGCACCAGGCTGGCGCGTTTTTATCACTCAAACGTGCCCCCACAATACTCGCCAAAAATATCAGTCCGTCTCGTTTATATCGATGAAACTAATCCGTTTGCAGGTCAAGCAAGAGAATAAAAACTCTCCTCAACGTTGGAGAACGATTAACCTCACCTCCTCTGACGATCATGTTTCCCAGTCCTATGCGCGATCTCCCCGGTCCTCATATTGATGGCGTCCACCATCGTAGAGAAACAGCGCCTGTATGTCGGTTTCATTAACGTTCAATTCCTGCTCTGACCTGTTCTGCAACAGAAGCCGAAGGAAATCAAACCGTTGTTGACCCGCGAACCGCTTCTTCATGATAGGGAAAGGAAGCCGCCTCCTCAGCCTCAGAAAAAGCGCAAACGCGTTATCCCTACCAAGCCGGCCTTGTCCTTTGATCCAAAGCGCAGCTACATTCCCTCCGGAAGGCAGGATCCTCCTCTGTCCTCGCCGGTCTTTTCCAAACAGTCCGCTTCAGAGTCGTCTACATCGACAAGCTCATACGATGAGCAACAGACGATTCCCTTTGCCGATATGCAGAAACGGCCTCGCATCTTTTCAGAATGTTCTACCACCGAACGTTCTGCCTCATCCGCATCTTATCCCTACACTCCATGCACAGAAATGAGCGATATGAGCTCGGTACCGCCCGAAATATATGACTCTCCTGCGTCATACACCCCATCTACCTCCCCGGCTCCGTCGGATCATTCTCCCTGTGCAGCCGAGTTTGCCGTCCAGCCACCGTTGTCGATGTCTCCGTACGGCGGCCAGGTGTATGTACAACAGCCATTGATCCACCAGGATCCCTATGGCCATCCTCTGAATGCTTGCCCAGACCACCCTGCACAGGGTTATCCTGTGCAATACTTTGAATCTGCTTATGGCAGAACGGGACCGCATGGCATTCCTGCGTACCCTGAAAATATCGCCTACTCATACCCACCCCAGAAATACTATGACTAAATTGCCTTGCCAAGGCACAGTTCGACTGGTCGACAGTTTAATTTTCCTGTCTTGTTGTCTCCAAGCCTGTGGTATTTTCCGGGAGGGTGGACTGATAGAGTATTCGTTTTCCATCGTCGTTGACGTGTGAATACTCGTGTGAATACTGTAATTTGCATTTTGTTGTAGATTTCAATAGACATTTGTTTTTATCGTCTGCGGTCACTTGACCTGTTGCACACTTTGAACCTTTTGCTTTAATGTAGCCACTGCTGCATCAGAGCAACCCTTGAAGACTGTAACATTGACCGATCATCGAGTTCATGATATTCAATTCAGTTACCAGACAATAGCTACAAAAAACTCGAGTTACGATGTGTTTGTTTAATCCCACCGTTTTGTACGCCGAAATCCATAGATACATGTAACACGAAACCACTCGTTTTTATCCCGAAAATCAGACTCTAAACTTGACAAAATACAGGTACAATCTTTCTGTTAAGGTTAAACAATTTTTGAATTCCTTTACGGACTGAGCGCTGAGCCTCCGTCGCACCCAAACCTGATAGTGATACGTCTATGGGAGTCCTGGGTCGGGCTCTCATCACGGAAGCGAGCGGTAATTGAACACCGTACGGATGTAGATATCGAAGTCTGGTTTAATCTTCTTCTTTGTATTAACTTCACAGCAATTTGGAGCAGACTCGGCCAGGCGTGTCATGCAAGGGCAACAAGAAAAGATGATTAACAAAGCGACAGAAAAATAAAAAAAACCAGTACGGCGAAGGAAGTTGTAATGAAACGCTTGGACGCTTGAGCGGACAACCCATCTGGCGCAACACCACACACTGTGTGAACCCGGTGACGTTGGCCGGTTCGACCTGATAGGGGTCACCGCAAACTCGGGCACAGATTCCATTTGTGCGAGCGCAAAAAAAAAAAAAAAAGGACAGGAGAAAGGGAGGGGTAGATCTCGTGCAAGACGTCCACTCACTCCTTACAGTAATCACACCCCATCGCCACCGATTGAGGGCCCCGCAGCGTCTGACCGACTTCGAACCGACACGGGAGTTGGATGCATGACAATACGTCGATGGCGGGCCATAGAGAATTGGACTATCGGCGACGTTGACCGGTGACTCCGGTCCGTCTACTGAAAGCATCGAACGAACCGCAATCGACGATGAGGGAGGACAGAAAGCTCGGGCCTCCCAAACGGAGGCACATTTATCACGGGAATATTTGCCTCCGTCGAATCGAAACTCAACCGCAATTTCTTGTTTCGATCCCAACGGCCGGCCATTCCGGCCACCCGAGTACCGACGGGCCGGATCGGAGACTGTATCCACGACAATAAAGCCACACGCCCGGTCTTGGCTGAGGAAAATGGCAAAAGGTAGCCCCAATGCCATCAAAGGATTCAAGCCTACTGCGGCGGAACACCACCAGAGAACCCTTTCGCGCGTCGAACAGATCCAGTCCCACCTCGACAACACTCCTCGCGGACAGCGACTCAAGGGCAAGGTCTGCGTCATCACCGGAGTGAGCTCATTGCGTGGCATTGGGTAATGTCCAACGTTGTCGACGCCTTCCTTCTCTCATTACACCCCCATTTCGTTTATGCACGGTGTTGCTCAGGCGTGCCTCCGCCCTCCTCTTCGCACATGAAGGTCTGAATAGTGACTCCTTTTGTCTTGTGGATGGTTCTCATCACGGATACTTGTTTATGTAGGTGCACGACATCTTTATTTGATGGATTTCTCTTCGGAAAATCTGCCGGACCTTGAATCAACGATCGAACGCTCGTATCCAGACGTAAAGGTTGGGTACGACGTGGAGTCACAATTTCATCAGCTTACCAAGTTGTACAGGTCACAACTATTCAAGCTGACGCCGCGGATGATGCCGCGATAGCTGCAGTATGCAAGCGGGCAATCGATGAAGAGGACCAGCTGGATGTCTTCTTTGCGAACGTCTGTCCTTTCCCACCCGAAGCCTTCCTACCACTGATGCTGCATCAGGCTGGAGTATCGACGAGCCCGAGTCTGCAAGACACGACTCCGGAGCAATTCATGGAGACTATGCGAATTAACACTCTTTCGTAAGCAGAGCCATGTCCTTGGAACACATCTCGCTCCTTCAATTGACGCACGCCCCACAGCTGCTTCTTGGCGGTTAAACACGCCTCGCGAGCTATGATGCGCACAAATCCTTCGAGCGGAAAGACATTAAGCAGTGGTAGTATCATATTGACCGCTTCAGGTTCGTCCTACCCTCGTTTCTTTACTTGTCTGAAAAAACCGCTCCACTAGTTTCTGGACTACGCTCGGGCGCGGGAGCCATCGATTGTAAGCTACTCTTCTTTCTACCTGCACTCATGACGTAAACTATAATTCAGACAGTGCAAGTAAAGCCGCGTGAGATCATTCCGTTTTTCCCTTTGTACAATGATCCGAACCACCGTAGGGTCAACTCGATTGCGAAGACGAGCGTGTACCAATTACAGAAGACTGATGTTCGTGTGAACTCGATCTGCCCTGGTTTGATCGAGACGAAAATGACGATGAGCATGTTCGATGCCGCTCGTGAACGAGGTAACGTAGGGAAGATCGGACAATTGAATCCAATGGGCCGATACGGTGTCGCACAAGGTACGTATCTCGTACTAGCATCCTATAAACCTTGCTCCCACGAGCTGACCATGCGACCATAGAAATTGCGCAGATGGCACTCTTCTTGGCATCAGGTGAGGCTCTGATATGTTTGCTGATTGGTGGTGCATTCGAGACTTACTGTCACGCTTTGAAGACGAGTCGAGTTATGTCAATGGACAGAATATCGCCGTGGACGGTGGTCTATCCTCTTCCCACCCTGTGATACCTGGCCATTGGGCGTAAACCGCTCATAACTTTGAAGTAGCTCGCTCGTTGTACTTGTTGTATGTTATCGTTGGGATAGTTGTTGTCAACAACGAATATTTATGGAGTCCTTTGAAGAGGCTGTATCCCGTTGTCTTGACAGCCTACACCAGTTACAACACGACTACGCTAACCACTTTAGGCTGCATTGGCTGAACGAAATCTCGAAAAAGGGCGTAAACGAAGCTGCTACTGCTCAACAACGTAGCGAGGGGAGTCTGGACATATCTGGTAGACCATGAACCGATCACCCAAGACCACTGCAACTTGAATACCTCGAAAAAAGAAGTTCCTTCGACCCGCAGCCCTATCGATTGGTCGGTAGGTGGTGCCGATAGAGGTACGACTCAGGACGTTTTGAAGAGGCCGCGCATAAGAGCTGTCCCGAAGACCCCATGCTCCATCACAACCCATACAAACCGCGAGAGATATGCGGCCCAATGAGTCAACTGTATCTGGAGACGCATACAGGCGTGTAAATTATATAGCCCGCCCTATAAACGAGCCAAAAAATGTATGCTTACTGGCATGATGCAGCTCTACTCCGCGAAATCTCGCCTCGCGGAGTTTAGGATTAATAAATTGTATTGAATCGAGACAAACCTAAACGCTGGAACTTTGTTTGGAGTCTTCGGTCGTGTCGGGGACTTGGACGGATCCCCTGGACCGGAGCGAGACACCGCCGGTGGATTTTTCGTAACATGGCCGCTTACTGCGTCAGGGAGGAGTCCGGTTTGTTTGTTTGCCCGAATAAGTAAAATTCGACAACGCGGAAGTCACGAACCTCTTCAGGTTGGTACTAGTAACGAGCGTGAGGTCGAGGAAAAGGTTATGCGTGAAACTACGTACGATGCGCATTGTACTTGTGCCATTGTGTGGAGATCGTCCGCCCAGGGCCGCTTGGAACTTCTGGGATAAAAACCCCAGGACTTGGGTAACCCTCGTGTACTGCCGCTCAACGTAGCAACCCGTCCCTCCGAGTCACTTCCTCGACACAATTATATCCCAGAATTTCTCCTAGGGAAAGCTGCGGGCATTTCTTAAACAAGTCAATTTTGAAGGCCATGCACCGGTTTCCCGGGGTCTTTGTCGCATGTTGGTACTTCGCTATGCCCCGAAAACTTTGAATCAGGCTTGAAGTGGAACGTGATCAACGCGACGTGAATGGGGATGGAGCAAAATAGCCTTGAGTACTAGTTACCTGCAAGGGTAATCGACGGGGGGTGACCAAGAATGGAGGTCTTGGAAAGCTTGAAAGGTTTGTTTGTTTTCGCAATCATACGTACTTCTCCGAATCGTGGCACCGGCGAAGCATAGCAACTTCTTCATCCCCCTTACACACGCAAATCCTTCGTGTTGGCACAATCGCGGCGATTCTCTGCGGCTCGCACGAACTGGCATAGCTATATACCAAAAAGTTCGTCAATCGGCTGCGAAACTTCAGTGCGGAATGGGACTCTAACACTCACGAAACACCGAAACGGATTGATAGAATGGTCACTGAGCGATCGCTCGCTCGCAGGATTGCTCGAAGCGGGGTACGTCGTGATATCACGACCAGCGCGATCACAATCATCGCCTGGCATGTGACCCTGCAATCGCTCAGGAGATATATGGGCGATCCTTTTCCAAACTTCCAGACTTTTCTGCATGTATGCATCTATAATGTAAGTGGGTTCACCTATCTATCGAGCGAAGGAGGAGTAATGGAATGACCCAGATATTAGGTAGGAGCAGAGCTGAACTGCTACACTGTGGTCCAAACCCTCTTCCATTCCCATGGTATGCACTGTAGGCCATTCCTCTGTAAACAAAGGCATCAACCACACAGTGCAAATGGGACGGAAGAGGGTCTGACCATTGTGTAGCAGTTTCTGCTCCGAATGGCCAGCCGTTACGGAGAGGAGACTCCAATC
Source organism: Xerocomus nothofagi (assembly GCA_038090035.1). Taxonomy (NCBI): domain Eukaryota; kingdom Fungi; phylum Basidiomycota; class Agaricomycetes; order Boletales; family Boletaceae; genus Xerocomus; species Xerocomus nothofagi. The sequence goes on along the minus strand of JBBPLY010000007.1, from coordinate 64,965 downwards.
GTCGCTTTTATAGGCAGATACCCGCACGGACTCCCCCACATGCTCGGATCTCTGTGGACCTATCAGCTCAAGCTTTACAGAGTTTGTGGCCTGAAAATCGCCAAGGCATCATGTCCTTTCGCCTTCTATGGAACAAAACGTGTTGGAGATGTTCGAAGTCGTCCTCCATTTGCGACGATGATAGGGGGAAGACGCCTCCGATGCCCCTCCATAATGGTGGGTTTGTCCTCGAGGCACAAGAACAGTCACGGCGGTGGCTGGATACCGATTTGGGGCTCCATTTCCAGTGCGGAGGATTTCTTGGTATATGGAACCAGGGCGTAGAGACCAGACAACAAGGTATTGGTGCCCTGACCCACACATTCGATAAAACAGGTCATCGATGGATAGGTCCCGACGCCTTATGGTTCAGGAGAGGTGGTTTATGGCCACAGGAGTTCTCTTTCGGGGATGTGGCCACTGGTGTCTGCATAATTTACCGTGCTGGGGTCACGGGGATGGTGAACTTCTCTGCCTCGCTCATCACTCGCGCAGTTCATTCGCGGAAGACCGTGAACACACGCGCTCTACGAGCTTCCACTGCTTTCTGGATGTTTTCCGGTCCTCGGAGCTAGACTAGTTGGGGTTGGTATTTACTTTTGTTTTTGTGGAAGGAGGTGCCAAGCTGGCGAAACCCAGCGACAGATTCTCCGATTCACTGACAGTCTCATATAGGAGACGACATGCCGCAAGAATTTCGAAAGTAGCACCAGATCACTCCCACATTTCCAAACACCGTGACTAGGCGGTGCTGCATATTCCTGTAAATGGGCCTGGGTTCCATTGATGGTTTGCATTACCATTTCGTGCTCTAGCACCATCCAGAAGGACATCTACCGCCGCAGCCAGTGGCGTCGCAACCTGAAACGGATCCAGTGGATTTGACGGTTAGGAATAATATCCTACTGGTCAAAATGACTGTATTTCCTTGAGCCTTTCTGTTCAAGAATTGCGCCAATGTTGACAGCTCCCTAGTTTTCCGAGTTGGCGATGCGTCCACCTCCGAGCTCTGCGGTGTCCATGTTTCCCTCATCCGAATTTGGTGGTAGACCTGGCGGGTGGGGGTTCCTCACGGTGCTGCCTTTCGAACCTGTTACAGTCCTTTTCCGTTGAATATATATCAAGTTGCATTCGCCCTCTTATTGTATTCATTGACGGGGAACATTCCAGACGCTCCGCCAAACTTGAAGAATACATGCTACATTCCATTTCCATATCTGTGAACCCGGTGATCTCATTTGATACCGTCTTATGCACTCGTGCCACGTCCTAGAAGCTTTGCGCAGATCATCATTTGTACTTTTTCTGGCGGGCACACCGGGTGGCAGGTTCACATGATCACAGATACCGTAGACGGAGGTGTAAATATGACATCAAGTCGTGTCTCCCCATGCCTTATTTATGCCCTAGTTCCGTCGCCCTCCGTCAAGAATGGCACTTCGTCTCACACTTTTTGTATCTTCACTCCGAGCGTCGTTTTGCGATAAGGTTCACAACTCAGCTATGCCTTTTGGGGAATATGTGGACCTATATCGAATCAACAGCAAAGCCAGCTTCTCATCACAATTCTCATTCGTTGTATCGGCGATGTCTGTATTCCAAAATATCGTTCAACGATCGTTGTTCCGGGCCGTTGTTCCAGCATCGCCGCAGCTCTGCAAGCCCCGAGGCGCAGCATGGAAATATATCTGGCAGGACTGAGAAAGCCGCCAGTTGCCTGAGCGATGAAACTAAAGCCAAGTGGGCCTCTGAGACAATTGACTCCGCTTCCGCGAAGGCGGACTTGGTGCCCTGTCGTACGAAGAGAATGGCGCTCGCGGAGTTGACAATACGACTCTCTTCCAAATCGAGAGACATGGTAGGATGTGATTGGGGACAGAAAGGAGCAGCGATGGCTGGTCGAGAGATGGTCTGCGAACCAGCTGGTATTGGCAGTACGTATTTTTCGGCGTTGATGATAAATGGGGGCTACCCCTCGCTACTCGCTGCCTGTCGAGCTTTTAATTTAGACCTAAACGAATTGCGAGCGTCTTGAACGTCGTTGACGGTCGGATGCCGACGAGAAATTGAGATGGCTATGGCTTGCATTCGTTTCGCATTTGAATGTCTTTGTTACATTAGACAGCTTTTCGGAACTTGGTCGCCGACTTCCATTCTACCGATGTTGAGGCGTGTTGGATGCAACAAGCGCATGAATTAGACGAGTCAAGTGCAGGGACCTGACGCACCGTGGCGTTCCATAACGAAGGTGAAGTGTAGTAGCGAGAGCACATTCACGAACTATCCGAGTGAAAATGCATAAGACGACCTCAAAGACATGGGATCAGGAAGTATCAGACCTGCGTTGCCTCTTAAAACGCGACGGGTGCCTCGAACCACCACAGAAAACTTGCTCGGAGAAAAGATGCCCGCGATCAGCACTGACAGAGAGGCTCTGGCTCAGATACTGATTTTTAGATGTTGAAAAGCATATGGAACGAGTACTTGTCAGAGACTGAAAATGATGATTTCCCACCTCCGACGCAAATGGTCGAGCCGGCAAGCTGACAGCCAATCCTCACACTCCATCACCAACCGAAAGCACTTGGATCTCCCTGATCGACGCGCCTACTCCTCAAGCCATGGTTCAGCAGAGACGGAGGCATGGACGAAACCATGACGGAATCAAAAGCTTCTTGTGACAACGTTAGTTTGCCGAACATTTGAGCCTAATTAGATCAGGTAATTAACCTACTGGGAAGCGCGACTTTGCCGTTTCCACCATCATGGCGCCTTCTGCAACAATACTTCATGGACAGACACCTCCGCCGCGACCTGTGTAAGTGAATGGGGGATAGCACTGGAAGTCTGAGGGGATTTGATGGTCCTGCGTGGCCGAGATTGGTCCCCACCAGGTCCTTCGCTCGCTGATCAGCGACCAGAGCACCTTCTCGTTCTTAGGTGACAGATCCACAGACCTTTCATGACCCAAGGGAGACTAGCTGATCTCGCAGGTTTCTGGGCGATGGGCCCTTCAAGTAGTCCTCCAAACAAGCATGGACGCGGTGGTTCAGGTGAGTATCTTCGGCTTCAGAATAAAACCGTGCACGGTCATCGTGCATTCGTCCATGGACGCTGGTCTTGCGATGTCGACACCCGCATCGCATGGTCCGAGGCTTCTTCCATTCCCATGGTATGTACTGGGACTTTGGCCAGGAAACAGTGGCATCTGTCTGCAGTACAATGGGAAAGAAGTACCCCCGACCATGCAGCCGCAAACGTAGACACCCCAGAGAACGCAGCACCCTTGGAGGTCTTCCAGCACAGCGGTTACGGTGCCCATTCCCCATAACCCAGCTCACTAGACAACGATCAAGGTACGCACCGAGTAGGGGCTTCATCGCCGTGAAGACCAGTTGCATTGAGCAAAGTTGTTGTCAAGTCTACTGGTGGAACCCAGAGGTGGACGCTCGGGAGGGGCCTAGTGGCTGAAGCTGATTCTGACCATCCGGTGGATTTTTATAGTCTTGTGGCCGGTGTACTCGTGCCCCTTCGCCTGGTCTTCTGCCTCACACCGAGGCTTTTGCGCCATGAGGTTGCCTTGGGATCTGTAAGCGGGTGTTTATCAATTCCATCGCAATCGCGATGGCAGACCATTTATGCTGGTGAGGCGTTCGGCAAATGCATCATTTCATGTTTTTGACCATATCAAGGGACACCTAGAACCTCCATTTATTCATTCCTGGACATTTGCCTTTTTTTAAATAGGTGTGACATGCAACCCTTATTGTCGACCACATCATCACACTGTGGACCGGTGTGGGTCTTAAAAAGGTTTTTCATGAGCTGCAGCTGTTAAACACCCAATATTCTGAAATGCGCGGCTCTTTCCTCCCCCGCTGGATGCACGCTTCCCCCGCGTGGTTGAAGGACAATTTCCTCCCTATCTGAGTTTTCAGTTGAATTTCGGACTTTCATATGTCGGTGGTTGCATATTCTCTTTTCTCCGAAAGCGCCACCTTGCTACACGAGATAAAATCACCATCCTTATTGCTTTCATCTTTTCTCATTTGAAGTTTAATTCTTAATCTTGTTGATGAGGTGAGATACAGTCACTTCCGACAGGTGGACGAGGTACGACTTTTGATCAACTAATCGACCGGAAATTTTTTTTTACACCTCCGTGTTCAGTCGCTCATGTTCAAACATCTGATCCACAAGACGACTCGGTATTGCAGTGGCGAGTGACCTCGTGCATCACTTCCCTCCATCAATGATGATCTGTATGATAATACTCAGACTAAAGGTGCGAATAGCTTGCCGAGCTCTGACAATCACACTTCAAGCCACCGATCTTTCTGCCAGGATATTTGTCTCATGATATATACAGAACGGAATGATCGAAGTGTTTCGCTCTTAACTAGTACATAACTTCATGAGCGGGGTTATAAGTTCGCCTGATCTACGCGACGACCGTGTGGTGCGGGCGTTGCATTTGTAATGTCTGCGCGAAATTTCGTTGATATATGTATGAATCATGTCCTGAGGGGACTGTCAGGCGGCTTTCTCGCTCCGAAAACCCACTCGAATGTTTTTGTCCATGTTCATTCATAACCACACTCTGTCTGCCCTACGCCAATTCCACAGGGTACTTGGTTTACCATATGCGCAAGCCAAAATGCCATCCGTGCATTTTCTGCGCCAACATGTCTCCTCTCCGTTTTGGTCTGACTTCTACCTCCAAGCCGTCAGGTGAGCCTCTTTTCGTGCAGCCCTGGCCTGGAGTAGTTCCTCCCCGACACGTCGCGTCACTCATTTTTGTTCCGCCGACTATCGCATCCATTGTTCGACCCAAATCGTGTCCCTCCCCAGTTCATGATCACACCGAAAAACACACACGTGAACGATCGGTAGTATTGTCGGCAGTTTGTAGATTGTACCTTCCGGAATCTGGAACGCTTCGGTACTGGCTTCTCGTCCAACTCACGTCCCCCGTTTGGACTCTTGATGACAGCCAGATTCCAGCTGATCACGGGTACCCACCTTTCTAGCCAATTTAAAACGCCAGACACAGCCAAGGCATTTACTTTCGGGTAATTTACATACCGTATGCAGGCTCTGTGAACGACGACGAGCTACATAGACGAGGATTTATCCGTGAGGCAGGGTACAAGTCCACGTATGGTAATGCACTACGAAGTCGCAGCGTGTTCAAAAGCGGCTATTCTGTCGGTCACTGGTCTGTTCTCGAACCACTGTGACAATGCGACTACTGGTCAACTTGAATGACATCCAACGACCTTCAAAACCTGCCTTTCTGTCTACTATTTTGGAGATGAAAATGTCCCTGATGCCGCCTTGTTGATGTGTTTTCTTTTTTCTTTGATATGCCTGCTCGTATCTAACACTCTGTAGGGGACACAGGTCGTCGTTGTAGCCACGGAGGGTGGCAAAGATAACCGCCGTCTGTCAGCGTAAGTATTTTTTACACTGTGAAGCCTGAATACAGCTGCTGATGCTAGCCAAGTGCTTCCAGGATCTCAAAGGTACACTAAGCCAAGTTGTTAGCCGGGTACATTGTAGATCTCATCACATCATCCTTTACAGCCATCCCACACCATCCACATTGTATCAATCCATACTGACACGTACTTATTTATTACACGTGTTTTCTGGTTGTCTCGCGACGTGCGACAAGAAACGATCGTTTGATATTTGATCTTGGGACATCGATGATAAATAATCCGTGACGTTCATATTCGCGCCGTCGTGCCAAACGCCAACCACAGACGAACTGCACTATAACCGCAGTCTTGCCCCCGGTCGCAGTCATAGACGGCGACTTTTCGTTGACACGTCCTCGGAGGAAATAACATCAATCATGGAGGAAACAAGTATCATTTCTCCATAAGGAGAGAGAGAGCAACAAGAGGAAACACGTTGCGTCCGATGTATTACAATTACCTGTCAGATGGATTTTCGACCGCCACCTTGCCGCCACTCACGATATGAACTCGAAGGTCCTTGGACTGTTGTGCGCGCGTTGCTCTCGTCTGCTCCTGGTACGTGCAGGTAGGCTCGTTGCCCCTGATTGACACCCTCCATACTCCAAACTCGCGCTAAATCCTCGGCTGATGTCGAGCACCGCATCATCTAGCGAGTGCACGCGTAAAGGATGTAGTTTCAGGGTCTTCCAGGATGCAGTGCATCCACACGGCCAGCGCACACCAAACGATGCAGGGTCCGGGACATACCACCACGAAAACAGCGCAATGTTGAATTTGATATATTGACGACCGTGACTATCATGCATGTGACATCAAACCTCCTCACCTTACCCGAGGACTGGGGAACAGGGTTGTTCCGTCCATTTTACTTGATCTCCAACAGTTTCACCTCTGATAGACCATTAGTCATATCGTCCGGTCGGATCATCCGCTGCGACGCACCAAATGTTAATGTCGAGTTGGGAGGAATGCTAGACAATTTCTTGTTCCCGTAGCCCATCGCTGGTGGCACCACGATTTCACGTTCCCCTTCGATCTGCATCCCGGCGACTCCAATGTCCCAACCTGGATACCGCAATAAGCGCATCACGACTTGCATACAATGTGATTTGTCCTACCTTTGATGACATCGCCCTGTCCGAGCTTGAAGACAAACTAGAGGTAGAATTATGAGTAGTTCAAAGCACACGATGATCGTAACCCACAGGCTTTCCTTTGATGTTCTGATCAAATATTTTGCCGTCGGGAAGTTTACCAATATAACGCATCTCGAGCTTGTCGCCCTTCTTTGCCATCTTGCCCGTGCCGACCTTGGAATCCCAAACCTTGACGCCACCATCGAGGGTGCGCTGGACTCTTTTTGAATCCTTTTCTTTCTTTTCACCATCTTTCTTCTCGGCCTTTTCCTTCTTCTTCTCGGCCTTGTCTTTCTTCTCCTTCTTCTCCTCTACTTTCTTCTCGGGCTCCGGCTCGCCGACAGGGACAGCCTTACCGTCCGCAGCCTTGAGTTTTTTTGCCAGCTTCTTCTTCTGTGACTTTGACAACTTCTCCTCATGCTCATCAACTTCCATGGCATCCTCGCGTGGACGCTTGAGGTTTTTGGGAGATTCCTTCTCGCTATGTATTTCCTCGAAGCGACTGCAAGAAAGTAAACATTCAACGAATGGGTCCTGCCTTACAGATGACTTGACTCACGCGGCATCTTCGTCTTCGTCATCCAGTTCAGCTTCACCAGCGTCGGCTTCTACTTCCACATCCGAGCTGACTTCACCCAAGTTGTATGCGTTTTCCTCGTCCGAGTCTACATCCGATCCAAACGGTGCCTGGTCAACAGGAGCCTGATCTAATGAAACGGAACGGATTGAGAACACGAAAGACAAGGGTGTATCACTTTAATACCAATGTAGTTGCCATACAAATGGATCGTGCTGTCGAAAGAAGAAAAAAGGGACGGGACGTCAGTCACTCCACCTACGCACGGCATGCACGACACGCTTACTTTTTGCCGACGGCCTCGAGGACGTACTCCATGTCTTGCTCGAGGATGATGTCGCACGTCGACTGCTCGATCTAAGATACACGTCAGACGCGTCCTCGGGGCGTGTTCAAGGGTGAGAGAACGCGTACTTTGCCGGGGGTGAGCGAGCACAGGACGGTGGTCACCGAAGGGCCTGTGGGCGGCTCGTCGTCCTCGTCCTCGTCCTCATCCTCGTCATCGAGCGAGGAAAGACTCTGGTAGGTGAGCTTGACAGACGTCCTAGCAGAGTCATCTTGCAGCTCGTGGGGGAGGGCCGCATTTTTTATTTGGACATCACCCTGAGGGACGATGACCTCCGCCTGGCCTGGTGTCAACACGACGCTCCTAACAGAGGCTCGTCAGCGCGGCTCATAAATGTGCATGCGACGCGTACCAAGGTGCAATAGCGACGACCATGACAATGAATTTAGCAAAAGACAAGTGTCACTGCAGAAAAGAAAAACGCCGTCGGGCGTAACCCGTAAATAAAGAGTGAATTTGAAACTCCGCTAACGGCTGGTCGTCGTGGTCGTCGTCGTCGAGATGGTCGGTGTCGACGCTCGTTGACGAGGAGAAGGAACTGACACGTTCAAACAGTCAAACGTACTCAGACCATATCTCGCTGCGGTCAGATCGTCGCTCACAGCAGCGCTCACGCTCGAAAACTTTTCGTCGCAGGTCTGACTCTCCGGCTTGTCATCAGACCGATCTCATTCATGCGCACCTAGGTCGTCGAGCGACACAATAAACCAGAGGTCGAGGCGCGGTACGTATGACTCTCAGAGGATCATCCCATCGACATCTCAAGCGGCATATATATCTAGTGGATCGAAAGAAGTCCTCCTCAATCCTCTTACGATATCACGCAACGAGAACGAGCGCGTACTGATCGAGCCCTCCGTCAACTCGATACGGATGAGCATCAAGATCAAACAAGCAGACGAGATCGAACGTATCCTATGTCACAAATTTACGCGCTTCATGATGCAGCGCGCGGAGAGCTTCGTCGTGCTGCGCAGGAAACCCGTCCCGGTGGGTCTGATCGATTTGGTGAGATCGAAACAAGCCTGATAGACTCAAGGGTTACGACATCTCGTTCTTGATCACCAACGTTCATTCGGAGACGATGCTCAAGCACAAGGTCGTCGATTTCATCATCCAGTGGGTATCCTTACCAGATGTGTCGTACTCGGGTGTGACGTCTTCCCAACTACCCTAGATTTATGGAAGAAGTGGACAGAGAAATAAGTGAGATGAAACTCAGCCTCAATGCTCGGGCGCGTACGGTTGCAGAGTCTTATCTGACAGCAGTAAGTTCACCCTACTGCGACGTCGGGGAAACAATCTGATCTCGTCGGTAGTTCAACTCATGAGTAGGAATCCCCACCAAAGACCGTTTACCTTATTCACCACATCGAGTATCTTTGGATAGATGCAGATGTACATTCCAGAAGCATAAAGCATGCCTCGAGAGACTCCGAGCTCCGAGTTGTACTACTATGCCGAAGCTGATTGGAGCGAATTCTCCTCAATGGTACCGGAATCACCTCGTGACTAGTTGTTTGGGTACTGAAAGACTACAACTGCGATGCGCTACAATTACGGAAATAACGTACGAAGACTCTGCGTCATATGAACAATTTCTAAGGTATGCGCGGTGTTGGTCCATGTCGAGAATGTGTCAGGAATCATGCGAATGCTGAGAATGTGATATGGGGTACAGCTAGAAAAGGGGACAATCATGTGCATGAAGGTGGAACAATATGCTAATGCAGAGACGAAGGAAGACAATGACACTCACTCACCGCGCCCTTCCCCCAAGTTATCGAATAACAAATCTTTGAGCCTTTCCCAGACCCGACTCTCTGCACTTGGCGTACACTGGACCAACTCTCTTACCCTCTGTTCAGATTCGGCCAGTCGTTCGCGCAGCTTCCAATTATCATCCCGCCAAGCATCAAGCTGAACGAGTACCTCCCGAGAATGAGACTCCAACGCATGCACCTTGCCCTCGGCGCGCGTCAAGCGAGCATTCGACGTTGTGAGCTTCTCCTGCAACTTCTTCCGCGCCGCGTGCGCTGCACTCAATTCTTTTTCCAAACCATTGACGCGTGCAGGGGAGCCCGCCTCGCGCGGCGATGCACTGGTCGGTGGATCATGGTTCGAATCGGACGGCGAGGACGGCTGACAATTGCTCGCAAACTCAAGACCGAGCGCGTTCTTGGGTTGGGGACGTACCGCCCCTGCAAGGATGGCGTCGTTCACGGTCCCGTAAACGACGCGAAAGAGATCGTGTGCCGTATATGCATGATCTGCGCTCTCCGGGTCATCAGGATTCTCTCGGCTGATATCCAATTCGCACGCTGCCAGAAGCAGCATAGCTGGTCGCACGGCGGTGCTTTTGAACACGGACTTTGTCCAGTCGGCCGGTTTGGAGCAAGGAGAGTTAGGAGAAACTAACGTCACTGTAGATGCGGCAGAGGTGGGAATGGGTGTTTCTGTGAACGTGACATCAAACTAAAAGATTCGCAAACGTGCATGAAGCGTACCGCCCATCCTTTTCTCGACATCAGAGGGACTGTCGAGATTATCGAGCAGAGATCTTATCACGGTACATGCGGCCCTGGAACGGACCGTGCGCCGATAGTGTGCACCAACCAGGAGATACGCGCCTGGATCGCTTTTAGTGATAGTGAGCAGTGCGATCGTGCTCTTTGGGTCGTCGGGAAGTGCGGAGAGATCATAAGTGAACGGGTACCCCTTATAAACGAGGCTGACTTGGTAACCATTTTCATTCGTACATGCAGCCTTGTTCGTATTGCCAGCGTCTGTAGATAACGGTGGGAGGCGACTCGGAAGAGAAGGGCGAGTAAGGGAGAAGGATGTCTGAAGCGGTGGGGTACTGGAGGGCTTATCTGGAAGCTCAATGCTGCGTAAGAATGCGGTCACCGAGCCAGGTTGTGGGGACTCGGCCTCCCTTTGACCAGTGACGGCATTGCCGGTGGTATTGAGTGGCGTAGATGTGAGAGGGAGTGGAGATGGACCTGACGCATCTGGATGTATGCTAAATCCCCTCGTGTGCGATGGCCACTCGCCCGATGACTGGTCCATGCTCGTATGTCCCCGAGTACGAGAGGCAGCACGATTTCCCCCCTTCTTGGGGAAGGAGCGACGCGGGTTGGGTGCTCGGTCTGGATGTCGGGGGGAGATCATGTCGGGGGTGCGCTGAGGCTGGGATGCGTCGTGTGGCCAACGCGTGCGGCGAGTGGGAGAGAAGGCGCCGTTCGTTTTTCTGTACGGAGCAGAGCGCGAGGACGGGGAGGGATGAGGGCGGGATGGCACCTTCATGGTGGTACGAATCAAGTGGCTGGCCAGCTCGGGTTTCAAATGTGCGTTCTCCAGAAGCCATCCGACTGTCGTGACTTCAAGTTCCCCCAAAGAATCCCCTTGCGCCATTCATTCTCTCGTCCTATCGCCAAAATAGAGCCACCACGAAAGCCAAAGATGATCATCCTCAGCGCAACTACTAGCAGCTGTGCAAACCTTAACTTAATGTTCTGTGGGACAGTCAAATGTACAGCAACAGCTTGCCGGTCATCGCATCTCTCCTTCTTTCTCTCCAGCTGGCACGGGGGATCAAGAATATTAAATCATGTGGATACAGTCATGGGATCCTCGCCACCTTCTTAACATCGAGAGACGAGCACCAGACCCACATTTACCAACCCCGAGACCTAAATAAAATAGCCATGAAGCTAACATTCCGAGAAAACGAGTGGTCAAGTGGACCAACTAAACATCATCGACAATTAATTATTTCTTCGTGCGTGAAGCGGCAGTGTGCAATTCTCGCTGTGGAGAATATTCCCGGGCCGAATAATTCCTTTTTGGTAACATGGATAGACATTTAGAGGCTTGCTCCACTGAGTGGAGTCGCTACGATGGCACACTACGTCCATTCTGAAGAGACGTCACCCTTGTAGAAGTCCAGATAGCGACAGCGATAGAGATACGGGTCTTCTTCCACGACGGAACAGTAGGCGTTGAAGACGAACGTCAATCGACAGAGTTGCCATGAGCTTCGGTACATGATATGTTCTGGCTTCGATTCCAGAGCGGTTCGAGGTGGTGTCAATGGCATTGTATACGCCGGAAACTCCCACTGGCAAACTGCAAATTAGACGAGAGAATTCGCGGCAACGGTCCCTGAAATTGGACTTGCTCCCCCCACCGAGCCGAGTCTTCTGGTTATTGGGAATGACATGAAGGTAGTGGCATGACGAGAGGGATCATAGCGGCCTTTTATACCATCGCCTGACTTCCGGAAAATTTTGAACATTCCGGACCTCGGAACGGAATGTCTTCAAGTGATGTCATCGAGCATGGTCTCGTTTCGCCTCCGAGAGGCTATGTTCACTTACTTAAACAATAGCCCCTGGCATCGCTTTTACATATGTAGGCCATGTCATTGGGTATGTAGCATGAAACAGTGAATTACAACGGAAGTCGCAAGCAACGAATGATGGGTAACATTCCTGCAGCTTATAATAAATAAGCTTACACAGAAAGGCCATACTTCCCGCCGAAAACAGACTTCAACGTTTCTACCTCCTAGCTCGGACGTCACGGCGAGGGAATATGGGATGTATCGAGACCTAGCGGGAGCATCGTAGGGTCTCTCAGCGCAGACCTATCCCACGAAGACGCACGCAGCTACGTCGTCCCACTTAGCGACTTCACGTTCTAGGACTAGCGCTGGGGTATATACCACTTACATGTTCGATTGCCTCTGACGTGGACAAGATGTTCATATGATCTGGGACGAGCCCGCCATTCTGATCATTTTTGGGTTAGGCAGTTCGGATAGACGTCCGAAGAACTCACCAGAGCAACCTCGTCAAGGTTACGGAATGCATGCCGCATGTCTAGGGGAAGTTGCGTGGGTAGGATCAGCACGTGGACCGTGGGCGAGAACGGCTTCGAGGAAGCGACGAGTGGAGCCATCGCCTAGTACAACAAGACAGTCAGCAAGGAGTTTGGAGGAAGCGTGACGATAATCGCACCATCGCCGTGTTCAGTGCGAGCGTAATGTCAGACCGTTTCGCTCTGGCGTCTTTACCGACTAGAACGAAGAACTCCCAGAAGCAGTCTATGATATACACCGATCCTTGGTGGACAGTCTCTGCAAACACGGTCGGGACTGGACGAACCTAGAAAGGGTTAGCGTTCCGGCAGTCGCGTCGACGCGTCATACTCACCGGAGCCTCCGAATTCGCGACGTCCACAAGCCAACAGTGAGGCTCAGGTGGCACCACGCTGCTCCTCCACCTCCAATGATCAGCCTTGGCATAAGATTCAGAGTCGCCAACGACCATCCAGAATATTTCATCATCCCCATCGTTCTCGCCCTCCATGAGCTCCTTCACCGAACCCCCCTTGACAGCCATACCCTGTGCATAATGGAGGGCCGCGGTCCGCTCTGACGCCACCGAGCCACAGCCATGCCATACATAGATGTGATCCAACACAGAGATACAATAGCTGTACCCGGAACAAAGGTTGCTGATGTTCTGTGGGTGGATATATAAAGGTTTCAGGGTGTATTGCATGGAGAAGACGTACCAGATCTATCTCATCGATCAGGATGTGACCATCATTCGATCTCACGACATGCATCGCGGTATTCTCGGAGGACCAATGAGCCCTGGTGCCCTGGAAGACTAGTCAAGCTGACGACCCTCTGAGGTCATAATCCCTCCCTACCTGGCGTATCGCGAGTTGCCCTCCGAGAACGTAAACGAGCGCTGAAGGCTCGTGCTGCTGTTCAACCACGACCTACAAGCGCGTCTTACATATATCAGTGCAGTCTTTTGCGAACGCGGAATACGAACCGCCGAGGTACCGTACCGCCTCGCGAGCTCGCCGACCTTCTTCTCTTCCCTCTCTCCAAAGTGACACTTCTTTCCCTTCCAGCACCACACCTTGGTAGCTACAAGCCTACTCTCGCTGGACTTGGCACGGTATACGATGACGAGGACCTCGGCGTCGTAAAAGACATTCGTGTCACGTTGGACTGGAGCCGCACTCGTGTGTACGACAGACATCACCTCGACCGAAACCGTGCGCAAGTCTGGATCCGGCACACACCCGGCCGGTCTCTCCGTCCTCAACAGCGCTGCAATGTCCAGCTCGGGTAACGGCTCGTCGGCGTGATCTGTTCACGTTAGTTTGGAACCGCTCGAAACGTTCATAAAGGCTTATCCTCACCGATGTGGACTTTCGAGGAGGATGGAGACGAGGGCAAATGCTCAGCAGCCCCATTGGATTCGACGCGTAAACTACTGAAAGGACTCTCGCTGACGACCTTGCGGCCCACCACGTCTGGTCCTGCATTCCGCGACATAGTATGCGCAGGAGACGCCAAAGGCGTCCGCTCCTCCGCTAACGGGGGCATCGCGATAGCCGAGTACCGCTCGAAGCTCGACTTGCGTTTCTCCGCCGCCAGACCACCAGGTGCAGTGCTGGGAAGTTGACGGGCAACGACGGACGCGGGGGTGGTGGTGATCTCCTTCTCCCCCTGCTGTGCTGCGTCACTCAGCGCTTGCGCGACCTCCATCACCAACGCTCTGTTTCCAGTGCTCGGGATCCGTGAGTGACGCGTGGGAGACAGTGGTACGGCCGTGCGTTCCTCCTTGTCCATCGACTCCGGCTTCTCGACCTTCTCTACCAACGTGACCGCAGCGGGGTTGACGAGACCAGGAAGAGCCCGTCGTCCGACCATACCAGCGGTACCGGCCGGCTTGGCACCTGGAGGTCTGTTCGCCGTCGAAGACGGCGGTGCGGGTTTGATCCCAATCAGTGTGGGCTCCGTCCAACGATCTGTGATCTTCCCGGTACTGCCAGGTTGGCTAACCTTCACAGAAGGCTCCGTTCCAGAATGGGAGTCTCCTACTGAACCGATTGAGCTATATGGGCTTGGTGGCACAGCCGGATTGAGCGGCTGGCTGACCGCTTCGGTGCTTGTAGCCAAGTCCCCTGGTCTTCCTTCTTCGAACCTCGCCTTGCGCGGCTTCTTCGCCCTGTCCTTCGTTGGCTATTCATAACATCCAGACAATCGGCCAGTAGGGAAAACATGCCATTAAAACGACGAAGGCAGCATTACACCATTAATCGACATGAGGTATAAGCACCAAGTTCAACCAAACAAAAAAAATGGAGGGGGACATCCATCAACCATCGATTTAGCTCAGTGTCACCAAAGAGGACGCACATGACTCAGTGACGAAGGCAATGGTGATGCAGATACCCTCGGCGTCTTTGCCCTGCCTGGGAGGGCGTTGGTCCCAGCCGCAGCCCCGCGATCCACACCGCTTCCATCAGTCCCCGTTCCTCCAACTTGAGCTCCCTCCGGTGCTCTGACCCCCAATTCATCGACATCAGGTATAACAGGGTCATCGCCGGTCTTGACAGGCTTGATGTAAGATATCATCGTGCTTGACGATCCGAGCTTCACTTCCGTGTCTTGGACGGGTAATCCATCCGGTTTCTTGAGTGGCGTCTTGGGTAACGTTGGAAGAGAAACTGCGCTCCGCACAGACCGTCCGGTATCATACGTCTTGACCACCGAGATGTCTTGTCCCTGTCCTGATTTCATGCTCACATGGGCAGTGTACGACCTCGTCGAGGTGGTAGTCGGAAGTGGTGGTGATGGTGTACTGTTGCCGCTAGCATTCATCATGGGATTCCAACGATCGAGAACCGAAGCTCGTCGGGCACCCTTCTCCCGTACCTCATTACCGGCCTGGTTGGATGCAGAGGAAAATACATGCTTCGGAGCGGTAGTTGGGCTGTCCTGGGGGTCACCACTGAATCTATCACTCGCTTGGACGATGCTCTGAACGAAACCGCGACCTTGCAATCTACTAATACTCGGTGTGGGGTCCTTGGCAGCAGAACCGATCGATGTACGCAGGAAGACGGGGTGCGCACCACGCTGAGGCTGTGGTGCGTGCGTGCCGCGAACAGGGGATGAGGGACCAGGGGATCTTGGTGGGACAGTCGATGTCGATGGTAGCTGAGGAGACGGTTGGTGTCGGGGTGTGTGCCATGGAATTGCTCCAGAGAAACTCGCACGCGTGGGACTGAATTGTATGGGGGACTTTACTCGCGTGCTATCCATACTTGGTGTTTTGGCACGTGGTTCGTCGACGAAGGTCTTGATGGGGAATTCTGTGGAGGGCGTCTTTGAGCGTGCCTCGATGATGACCCGCGGTGTCTCCGACCGAGGGTCAGCCATGGGTGTTTTAGAACGCGGTTCGGAAGTGGTGGGTGTCTTTGGACGAATATCTGGAACGGAAGGGGTCTTGGGGCGTGAGTCCATGATTGGGCTTTTAGCCGGAGAAACGGCCCTCCCTCCAACGTTCTGAGAGAGTGGGCGCAAAGGAAACGGGGAAGTGGGAGTAACTTTGAGTTCTGAAAAGTTGCCATGAGGCGTGCTTTGACGACGCTCACGGATCCCGAGACCGGACGGTTTGGGGGACGAGGATCGACTGGAGGCTTGCTCCCCGAACTTTTCGACATACCTACGAGCGACGTTTGACGTGCTCAACGTACGAGTACGAGCGGCCTCAGACGGTACTGTCAACGGGGTAGATGGAGTAGGGTTGGAGGGTGGCGGTTGCGGTACGGAAGTCGGCGCCGAAGGTGACGGCGGAGCAGCACCAGCGTCGCGTCCGGCCATGCCTGGCATTGCGATACCACCACGACCGAATAGTGGGTGTACCGGCCCATGATCCCCACGTCCATCATATGCGAGGCTCGCATTTAACTGTGGCTCGTGCCGCTTAAGTCGGGGACCAGATGCATTACCTCCCATGAAAGCTGCAAGCGACATAGGAGTTGGTTTCGCCCCCGTGGACGTCGGTTTTATCGCAGGTTTAGGCAGCGAGACGGCCGACACAGGTGGCTTCTCAGAGGACGATGTCCCTGGATCAACACCCACGGTACGTGGCGAGCCTTCTTGGAGCTTAGCTGCAGTTCAGGTCGTTAAGACGAGTGTTTTCCCCTCGGTGGCAGGTCAGATCACCTACACAAATCGATTCCATGCATCCCAACACCGAAATCGCCACTCTGGCCGGTTCTGCTCCTTCTCGTTCTTGCTAGTCTGGCTCTCATGATCTCCTCTTCCAGACGTCGTTGCTCGGCCTCATCGTCGGCATCTACTTGGCGTTGCATCGCCTTTATTCTGTTAGTCCACTCTGCGAGCCCGGTGTCAGTTGCGGTCGAGTTGGAGTACTGTGGGGCAGAGGGGAGAGCGGAACGCGGTGTGGACGTCGCAGACATCGCTGAGGGGAAAGAAGTGAATACTGAGCCCTTTTGCCTGATGGCTCTAGGGAGACGAAATAGGTCGAAGTGAAAAGTGCTCTTGCGTAGGAATCACATTGCAGCGACGTCCCGCAAACGTGTGGTGTATGCTGATGTAATCGCACTAATGTCGAAACCAGACAATCGTGTATATATGTCCATTAAAACGATCAAAAGTTCGCAATGTAATCTGTAGCGTTCGTAAGGTGCATTTTAAATACTCGACAGCGTCAGACGTTAGTCTAATCCCACGATGCGGACTGTCGACCAATTCTGCTTAAGCAAAGACGGCGAAAGCAAACGAAACGGCGATCAACATGGCTACACCAACGTTGATGCTGCTGACGGAAAGAGAGGCAGCGCCACTCGTCGAACTGGACGAGTTGGAGGCAGACTGCAGGATGTTGGAAGGCATCTGTCCGTCTACTCGAGCTCATGAGTTTGCCTTTGTAAAGTGAATTACCCAGAACACGAACCGGTGAAAGAAGAGCCACACTCGGACTGAATGGTAGATTGGTCACTCGTTAGGAGTGAGGGGAAGTCCTGAGAGACGATGGTGTAAGCAGCCTTTGTGCAGTTGGAACAGGTAACGTTTTGAGGGATGTTGATTTTCGCTCCAAACATGACCTGTGTGATCATGCCAACGATGTTATCGATAGAGAGGGTGGTAGTCGACGATTGGATGTCGGTGAGTAATTCGGTGATACAAAGAGTGTTTGCCGGGGTGCTACACGATAAATTATAATGATAAGTCGATGACGACAAAGTCCGACTGAAGTGGCAGACTCACTCCTTCAAGCATGCGACTTGTCGAACGGCAGGGTAGGCAGCCTGGACGGTCGTGACGACTGCGGTTGGATCGTTGGTTGCCAAACCAAGGCTGGCGAGGTCGCTGGAGCAACCGGTTGTGATGTTAGTGACGACGGACTGGAGGGTAGAGTTGCTGCATGGGCCCTGGCTACACAATCCGGTCAACCAATTGTTGACGGTCGGAATGATGGAAGTAGTGGTAGAGTTCGATAGAGCGAGCGGTATGAGGGAACCAAGGTTGAGGCAGGTTGTCTGAGAGGAACCTGCGACGGCAAGCAAGGCCGAAGTGCATTGGCTCGAGATCCTGAGGAAATTAAAACATGAGTGGGAAGGAGATTACGCGTGACTTACGACTGAGCGACGGCGAGACCAGCGCCGGCGATGAGAAGAGTAGGTCTGAAGAACATGATGCTAATTTATAAAGGGGAAATTAAAGCGTTAAATGGACGACAAAGAAGAAACGGGAGAAGAGGACTGCGCATTTCTGGCATCGTCTCCGTTTATAACCCCTCCACTGACGGCCACCGCCTATGAATACAATGCGCTCAGGGGTTCATACTGTTGACCGGCCCTTCACAGGAACTCCGATCCGATCACTGATATTGTGACATTGCCAGTCACAGCGGTTTATCCAAAGTGACCACCATCGCAAGGACAACGGTGATCGTGAGAAGTGTGAATTTATAAACTCGCGAATGCCGCCTCAGCCCGCCTGGCGTCGACAAAAACCTAGCTCGACGCCAGTACCTGTACGGACATTACAGGACAGAGCTAGTCACTATGGGTCGAGCTTCACCTGATCGTGCCAGTGAGACTGAACGTCAGCCGCCAAAGTGTACCGCCACCACCCAGGGCTGTGACGGTGGGTAGATGAGAGCGGCAAGGACCGGTGAGTTGTCCCACGGTTATGGGTAGAGTGGCTGTGTTTCGCGGCACGCAACGGCAACCTAAAAAAGGAAAGTGTTTCTGGTGAGTTGGTTCCCACGATTATGAGTTGTCATTGTCACTTGTCAAGCAAGCTAATTGTCAAGCAAGCTAATTTCCGCCTGGGTTCTTAATTCTATGCTGAACGTATCGAACAATTCATGTGGTGTGTTTCTCAGAATCATTGCTCAGCGTTATTGTGCGTGCGACGGTTACGGTTCAGACGGTTCCTTTTGTCATGATTGTTCGCCTAGATCTATTCTCTTCTATTGTACCAGAGTACCATAAAGTCCTATGAGTCCCGTCTCCACCCCAACTCACTGCCGACGTTGACGTCGAGCCTACCTTCATCCCTTCTTTAATGCTCATGACATACTTTTCCTTCTGCTTTCTACTCTTGGTTTATTCCAACTTTGTGTTCGCCTGGTCGCTTCCGCAAAGTTGCGAAGCTAATCCTCATCACACGCCTTCATCCCCAGCCATACCCTCTGGTCCTGCTCCCACCGTCACAGCCGCACCTGCCTCCACTAGCGTTCATGCGACCACACCGTCTCCCACATCGAGCTCTGGTCCTTTGTCTACTCCGTCCACCTGCTTTCCGTCTTTGAAATTTCAAATGCCATCTCATGTCCCCAATTCACTCGATAACTGGTGGTGTTCTATGGACACCGAGTACGCGTTCATGGGTTTCAGTTACGAGGTTACTGCATGTCAGTCTTCGCTTTCCTCCGCTCGCTCAGACTAAACATGAACCTCAGGCCAGAGCCCAAGCCAACTTAATGCAGAATTCGCTGACATCAGAAACAACTTCAACGGTCGGTACGTCCGTCTCTATGGCACTTGCGACAACTCGGGATTCTAGTACGTGTATCCCTGACTTGTGTCATATTTTTCTCCAACTCGAACGTGCAGCGATGATATCGTAGATGCCGCATGGAACAACAGCCTTGGAGTTCACGCACTGATATGGGTATGTCGCGCATTTCTAGGTTTCATTTCGTCGCTCACATTCAGTAGTTTGGTTTCGACGGTGGTAACGAGTGGCAGAACCGCCGCGACAGTCTCATTCATACGCTTACCACTAATCCCAAAGCCAAATTCGTCACGCGTGGCGTGCAGTTTGGCTCTGAACCCTTGTACGACAACGTCCTTCCCCATGCCGAACTCGCTTCGCAAGTCACCTCAGCCAAGGCTCAACTCGCAACCGTGCGAATTCCCGTCACAGTGTCCGAACTCGCTTATGGTTATCAGACGCGCGGTGGGGCTCAAGACGTCCTCGACGCGATCGACTTCATCAATATTCATATGCTTCCTTTCTTCTCGTCGCTTGCGACCACTGGAGCACTTGCATGGCCGATCGTAGAGACGGATATGAATTGGTTCATCCAAAAAGGTGGGGGAAAGAAGATGTACTTTGACGAGGTCGGTCTTTCAAGATATCTGAGCTATTTCCCTTCTTGATTGTTTGTCTTAGAATGGCTGGCCTTCCGTCACATCTCCAAGTGTTCAACCCAACAGCTTGCTTGCAGTCGCTTCCGTTAGCAGTGAGCAAGTATGTCACATCCGTCCAACTTATCACGCGTACCCGACTGATGGGATGATCGTAGCAATACTACCACTTGCTGGACAGCCATTGCACAGATCTCAAGAATGCTCCTGGTGGGGGCATTGGGTGGTTTGCACACATCTATTCTGACAGCCAAGAGCCTGGATATGGGATCTACGACGCCAACGGCGTGAAGAAGTTTAACTTCCAGCCCTGCACGTCGTGCTAAACGAGCATCAAATATCGATCTTTGGGGTAACTGTTCGGTTATCGGGACATTCCAGGAGAATGTTGCCCTTCTTTCATTGTTTGTGCTTATGTAATTATCATAACTTATACATCTCACTCACATTCATTTGACTCTTTCTGACTGGCATCTGTATACCCAGGCATCTGCACAACCGTGTATTATTACATTCCTCAGTAGTGCTACGATAAGGGTTCGTGGATATGTAACAGAAATAAACCCATGACAAGATATTACCTCTACAAGTACAATACGGTAGTCTGACAGCAACTACCCATGATCTAGCAGACGATTATATGCTCTATAAATACCAGCCTTAGCCATACCATTTGTCGCCAATCCTCGTTTTCGCGGCGGGACGCTGGGGTATCTGTGACTCTGTAATGTTCCAAATTTCGATGGCGCGCTAGAAAATAACAAGGAATCGATCTGGTATTACCGACGCAGTTGAAGGAGCATACCTTCCATGTAGCCATGTCGAATTCCATAACAATCTGTCGAGCATGGACGCCGGCGGCTCTATCATCCATAGTCGGTTGCTCGCAACGCACTGGCAATGCTGTCAAACCAAAGTCGAGCGGAACAAGTGCTTCGCACATACTGATGATAGGTTCACCGTCATCGTTGATCTCAAATGCACATTCTCCGTCGCGAATGACAAACGAAAGATAGAAGAGATTTTCCACGGACTGCGCGAAGTCGTTTGGGTTTACGATGAATTTGAAGAGGTTGATAGGGCCAGTAGTTTCCAGAATGTCTTTGATCTGAAGTCGCTGTTAGTGACTGAAGATGCCGGTGGTCCAACGTACTTTAAGAACGTTCTTTGTTGTTTCATTGTCAGACCTCTTGATGTCCTCCTCCTTTATTTCTTGAGGCCGACGTTCTTCTTCTTGGACTTTGTCCTGCTTTTGACGCTTTGTGGGGCCTCGTTTTTTCTGTTCTATCGAGAGAGGGCCCAACCTTGGGTCGATGAGCAAAACGGACGAACGGAAAAGTTGAAAGCGGATACATGAAACCGGTAACAGGGACTCTTTTGCTTTTTGCCAGGGCTTTTCGACCTATCTTGTCCCAGTCAAGTGTACCGTCCTCCACCACTTCCATCTCGTCCCCCTCTTCGTCTTCGAAGCGTTGCCTGCCACCCATGTAACTGATGAGTTTCGACACGAAATCATCCATGTCAAACGCGGCAGAGCCGAGTTTCATGGCGCGTGCCTTTTGTGCACTGATACTCGAGACATTTCGAAGTACCGTCGAGTCAAGAGTCGCCTCGGTCGGATTTTTGACTGGACAAATGGGCGCCTAAGATGTCATGACCGCGTGACGGCATGGAGATGGCACACCTTTGGAAAACAGCTGGTCCGCTTCTGCGATCTGGCCAACGAGATCTTCCGCGTCATGGTCCTGCGGTCTCATGTGTTCTGGATCGTGTTGGCTTCATCGCACGTTAGGGGAAGTCGCGTCGGACGTACCTCCTGTCTTCTTCTCGAGAAGACGGTATTTCTTGCGGATATCTCGTTTCTCTGCTGCATTCTGGTCTGGGTCATATGCAGCATCGTCAGCGCCGTCAGAAAGCTCGAACTGTACCTGCATGTCGGTCACCGGGGCGATGGCAGCAACGACGAGTGCGCCCATCACGTGACTTGGCGCGACGCGTTTTGACCAAACTGGGACAAACATTTGACACACCCGCGAAACTGCCTTTTCGCCCCACGACGCCAAAATCGGGCACTTGAAACTGGCGTTTTTGCGCGGCCGTGTCTCGAGTCCAGTTAGCACCACGCGCGTTCGCTATCAATGTCGGCGCACGCGATAGACGTAGGTGAAGCCCGTGGCACTCCACATCGCGCTTATAGGAGCTTGTGCAGTACAGCAGAAGCACACGCGCGGTGTGCAAAGGCCCTGCGCCGTGCACGGGCGCTTCAATCTCTGTGGGGGCTTTGAGGTACGGTCAAATCGTTAAAGGTGAATTTGGTGAAACAGTTTCATGGCGTCATTGGTGAGCATCTCGTCAACTCGGCAACGTCCTGTGAAAGAAGCTGATGCGTTCGGCCTCGGCGAAACAGGGGTTGCGTCACACCTGACATCTTGCATGTGCTTGCCGTCACCGACTTGAAAGGCGTCGCTGGGTTCAGTAGCATTAAGTGCGCACTCTTTTTTTTTTGCGGACGTGCGGCGCTGACCACAATTTGCAGACACGAAGACCAGCAAAAGGTCAGGCGCGCTATCTCGGCTCAGCGCATAGATCCCGCAGACATTCCTGCAACCGCAATAATAGCCGCCCCTCTACCTACGCCTTCTATGATGGTGCCTGGTCCGTCTATCCCCGGGCCGTCCTCCGATGCACTAGCTGGAATGAAGAGAAGGTACCAGCCTGATGCTGGGGCTTTTGACGCGGACACCGCACGAGGCGCACGTGATTCACCTGGTGATGAAGATGACGAGGCCGTGCCCAATGAACCAGAATCAGTAGATGAGTTCTATTGCACCATGGAGACAAGTATAGTGGGCATACAATACTACGAGGGTACGCGCGTTGGCGCACTTGATCACGTTATGCTGTGCTTACCCGAAATGCAGGTCTTGTTGGGCCCGGAGAGCAAGTCAGGTTGGTCAGGGAGCCGCGCAATCAGTATGACAGGTGAAATCTAGCATTATATTCTCCCCGCCAGATTGCTCACAATGAAACTAAAAGTAATGCAATCCAAGTAAAGAACATCGGCGGGGCTCAGGTGGGGCACATCCCAAGAGGCGTCGCAGCCAAGCTAGCTCCTCTTCTTGATCAAAAGCTGGTCACCGTAGAGGGTGTCATGCATGAGGGAAACTGTAAAGTCGTTCTTATACATCTCGGGGTTGTAATCTGACCATTTTTTTCAGTGAGAGGCTTCAGTTACTCATTGTCAATGTAATCATCATTCAGTTTTGCTGGCTCCCGTGCTTACCCGCATTATCATAGGTCGTTGAATATATATGGATCATCCGACAAACGAGGCATGCTTGAATCATTGCTTAACTGGGAAGCACCCCGACAAACGGGTTTCCCGCAAAGGGGAAGGAGGAGGGTCCCGGGAGCGTCGTCCGTAGCCGCTACAGCCGCTCTTGCTGCCCCCGGAGGAGCGTCTTACTCCCCTGCGCTTGCGGCGATGGGAATGCCTGGCTCAAGCCAGGGTCGGTCATCCGTAGCCGCTACAGCTGCCCTCCCTGCCACTGGAGGAGCGTTTTACGCTGCTGCGCTTGCAGCGATGGGAATGCCTGGCCCAAGCCAGGGTCTCGGGACGACAAGCATCCAGGATGAAGCACAGCAAGAAGCAATCAGAAAGCAGAACGAGGCATTCGTAAGGGCTGTGGAGCTTAAACAAATGTTGAGCGGTCTCGAGAGAGTGGATGATGAAGACCGGCGTTCTTCATTGCTTGATAGGCTCTGCGCGATGGTTGACATCTTGAACCTTCCTCTACATCCTCATCCGCCCGGCATCGCTAGCGGAGAATTGGTTGTGGACTTGTTAAAACATCAGGTCAGGCGTTCATCCTGCAGTTAAAATTGCACACTGACGTGCATATAAACGTTCAGAGTCAAGCCCTTCAGTGGTGCATTGGCCATGAGTATCCGAAGTTGCCCACCAAGGAGTCGGACAGCCCAGTCCAGTTCTGGCAGTATAGGAAAGTAGGTAATAAGGTATGTTATCATGATTGACGAGCAGCTATCAAACTCGTATACTAATTGTCGCCAGG
Organism: Xerocomus nothofagi; assembly: GCA_038090035.1. NCBI lineage: Eukaryota > Fungi > Basidiomycota > Agaricomycetes > Boletales > Boletaceae > Xerocomus > Xerocomus nothofagi. The sequence continues at coordinate 40,804 of JBBPLY010000007.1, read as the reverse complement.
CATATTATTTCAACCGTGGGTTCAATTCAGTTGTCATATAATAAAGTGGTTGACTATTCTCATTATCGTAGTCGCCACCAAGAGTCCACAAGACATCAATACACCTCCAACGCTTGGCCGAGGTGCCTTGGTAGCCGATAGCATGGGCTTGGTGCGTGGTAAAGTGAAGAGGTAAAGCGGCGAATAACATCTTTTATAGGGTAAAACGCTCACAATGATATCCCTTATCCTTGCGACGAAGAAGGATGTTCCTAAAGGACATTGCAACAGTACCCTCATTGGTGCGCAATAGCGATGATGTATAACGTCGCTCGCCTCACCCGCTTGGTTGATGACAGTTGTCCCACTCTCCGTAATCTCGAATTGGGAGAAACAGATTGAAGAGCACTGTATCAGAGGCGCTTTGTCCTCCTGTGTTTACTACGGTGCCGCACGCACCATGACGCCTCAACAACTGATGAAATATGATGTAGTAATAACCACTTACCAGGTTGTTTCAGGCGACGCCGATTTCAGTGTTCTCACACAGCAAGGTATCGGGGGGGAAGGACCTGCAAAGAAAAAGAGAAAGTGCGGGAAAGGATTATTCGAAGTGAAATGGAAGGTACGCGTATGAGGCTTCGTCGAGCGTTTCTTGGACGCTGAAGTGGGGGATGGTTCTCAGAGGATTATCCTAGACGAAGGTCACATCATCAGGAATCCCAAGACGAAGATGGCTATGGCAGTGTGTGTGCTTACTGCTGAACGGCGGTGGGTACTTTCTGGAACCCCTATCGTGAGTGATAGTCTATTTGCCTCTCCCCCATCTGACCCTCCCTCGATAGATTAACTCTCCCAGGGTCAGCTACATTCCTTGACTTCAATTCTTCTACCGTTACTATAATTTCAATAGGATCTCGGCTCTATTCTCACATTCCTTCAAATTTGCCATCCATTGGACAACGAAGATTTTTACAAGCGCCTAGTTCTGCGCCCTTTGAAACAAGGCGACCCTGCCGGTTCAGAGCTACTTCGTGTAGGTTTGTTTCCTTGGTCAAGTTGTTGCTCTGACCCTCTGCTAGGCCTTAATGAGCCATATTTGCATTCGGAGAACGAAGGAGGTGAGTTCTTGACTGACACATTTCTGTTCTATCTATCAGCCCTAACGCTGCACCGAAGATGCAAGATAGTGAGGGGAAACCCCTTGTGCCCCTTCCACCGGTGAAGTCCCACTGTCTACTGTTTCATCCACCTACTCACTCGCTATAATAGGTCGACATCACTTTAGTGCCTGTGACACTTAGTGACGAGGCACGGGTAAGTTGAGCTCTAATTGCGTTGTGCCCGTCCTAATTGCATTTTGCAGACACTTTATGATGCCGTGGAACTTCTTTCCCGACAGCGAGTCGAAAGCCTAATGAACGAAGCTGGAGGAATGAATTCTGTCGTGGGTGTCACCTTGAACGTGACCATTTTCTGAGCTTATATATGTCTAGGTATCTACTAACGTACTGAGCATGCTTACCCGTTTGCGTCAAATTGCTCTCCATCCAGGACTGATTCCAGTTGACTACTTGGATCAACTTCGGGCGAACGAGGGCATCAATTCAACCTACGTCGACACTGTACAAATTACACCCGAGTTGAAGGCCAAGTTAGAGGCGGTTATTCTCCAAGCAATCGAGGACAACGAGGAATGTCCTGTTTGTTTCAATGTGATGACGGATCCTAGGGTTACGTCGTGCGCCCACGTCTTCTGCTTCACTTGGTACGCCCCGATTTGTTTGTGGGCGTTTTATTCCGGCTCAAGATAGATGTAGCATATCGGAGGTAATTGCAAGGGATCCAAAGTGTCCTATGGTCTGTTATTCTTGCCCGCTTCATTGATTCCATCGCTGATTCCCTTGCAGGATCGCCGTTCTCTTTCCATGCAAGCCTTGGTGGCGCCGCCACCTCTTACGGACCCTACACAAGTCCCCGCGAAACAAGATATCGATCAAAGCGACCTATGCACTGGATCATCTGCGAAGATTGATCAACTCATCCACCTTCTAAAACTGATTCCCGCCGACTCAAAGAGCTTAGTTTTCTCCCAGTTTACTTCTTTCTTGGATAAAGTGATCTTGTTTTACAACCATGCTTGTACGTTCACACTGACAAGTTGGACAGATTGGCGAGGCATTAGAGGAAAATGGGCAAGTCCGCTAGTTGGATACTGTTGGGTGTTATGCTGAACATGTCTACAGCATCCCGTACGTGCGATTTGATGGACAATTATCCGCAAGTAAAAGACAGAATGTGTTGGAGCAGTTCTCCATCCCCCTTGATCCCAGTGAATCCCCTGCTCCCGGGGAGCCCCTTCCATCTAGTCACCGGGATCAAACACAAACGCAGATCACGTTAGTTGAGAGTGATGAGGATGCCACCGATGGCAATGACCCGGACTTTGTCGCTGGAAATGACAGCGACGATGACTTTGAAGAAGCCATCTCGACCCAGGTAAAGAAGAGTAAGGCGAAGGAAAGGAAGACGAAAGGAAAGGGCAAGATGCAAGCAATCCCCGCTTCACGGAAGCGGGTTTTTGATGGCTCTGCCTTCCACGCCGAAAATCCCAAGGTTATGTTGATTTCGCTCAAAGCGGGTGCCTTGGGTCTCAATCTCACAGTCGCAAACCACGTCTTTTTGTGAGCCTTGCATTATTTTGTTGTGTTTGTTTAGATGCTCATTCGCTTGATCAGGATGGATCCGTAAGTAATTGCATGACCTTCGTTTCGTATATTGATCAATGTCTGTTGGCTTCTATTCCATGCTTAGATGGTGGCAGGTGACGCGACTGGTCAACTTGCTACGTCCACTGCTGACAGTTCTACAGGAGGGTATCGAAAGCCAGGCCATCGATAGATGCAATCGGTAAGCAGAGTGTCCTTTCTCGTCGTGTTGACAGATGCCGACGTTTCTCTAGTATCGGACAGAAGAAACCAGTCCACGTATACCAAATGATCGCCGAAAACACTGTCGAATCCAAGGCAAGTCACCCATTCGATCGTCACAGCCTAGTTTTTCCAATGTCAACCGTTCATTTTAGGTGATTGAGATACAAGAAAAGAAGAAACGTTTGATCCAGCATGTACGTAGTTGTCTCCGCATCATTGGACAGGGTTATCGCCTACACGTCCTTACAGGCTTTCTCCGGCATTAAACAAACCGAAACTCAGAGACAGAAAAAGGAAGCAAGGCTCCAGGGTGAGTGGTGGTGCTCTTGTTTCGTGGGTTGCCTCATGAAGCTCGTTACAGATCTCATAGAGCTGTTTGGAATCCGCGACCGGCAGACCTGAAGACGGCCGCGCGAAAGCGATTCATCGGTTTAACATGTATATTTTTATGGTACATACAGTATAGTATCCTTAGGCACCACCAACGTTTAATCCCCCTCGTCGAGTGTACTGTATAATCCACAGGAGATAACCTAGAATGGAAATGTGTACAGTTTCGGCAATGACCGGGTGGCGTTGAACTTTAATTGCTGAGCGACAATATCGACAAGCACCGAGTTCGTCGCCACCCGTACACCTCGAGACCCTCAAGACTACCTCAAAATGACCACGGTTCAAACACTTCCCAAGGATGTATCGAGGCTTGGCCAGGAAATCAAACTTTTCGGAAAATGGGACACCCAGGAGTATGCATCCATATACTCGAAGAGGGACATGCCATTTATTATAGCTATAGTGTTGAGGTCAAAGACATCTCGTTGACCGATTACATCCAGGTCCGCCACGCAGTATACCTCCCTCACACTGCTGGTCGTTATGCAAAGAAGCAATTCAAGAAGGCCCAAATGCCCATCGTCGAACGCCTTGTTGACAGGTATGCCTATACCGTGTGATATCATGGCATCAGAGAGACATGATCTGAGGCATTTGACTTTGTTACCAGTCTGATGATGAAAGGTCGCAACAACGGCAAGAAGCTCCTCGCCGTCCGCATCGTCGCACACGCGTTCGAAGTCATTCACCTTCTCACCGACCAAAACCCTATCCAAGTTCGTACCTTTTGGATTGGGACCCCTCGGGTTGGATTTTGATGTTTTGTGGGATGCCTAGGTGCTCGTGGATGCGATCGTCAACACTGGTCCTCGAGAAGACTCGACGCGTATCGGTTCGCAAGGCACTGTTCGTCGTCAGGCCGTCGACGTATCCCCTTTGCGGAGAGTGAACCAGGCGATTTCCCTCCTTACCATCGGTGTAAGCAGCGTGATGCATTGGATGTGGACCTCGTGCTCACGGCGGTTTGATAGACTCGTGAATCGGCGTTCCGCAACGTAAAATCTGTCGCCGAGTGTCTCGCCGACGAACTCATCAACGCTGCCAAAGGTTCCTCGAACTCGTATGCTATCAAGGTCAGATACACTTTGTCGTATGCGGATACTCGTACGCTCATGCGGCTCTCCCACAACAGAAAAAGGACGAGCTCGAACGTGTCGCCAAGTCCAACCGGTGAAAAGACGAAGCTCGTTTCCCCTCTGCAGTGCATATATACGGAGCAATCGGGTTCGCGGTACGAGTATGGCTGCGATATATGGGCTTTTTCTTCTTTTCATTCAGGCTCGATATGTCACTCTTCCTTCTTTGCATTTTGCAAGCTCTTTTAGCCCCTCATGAATGCAACCCACGCTTTTTGTCCATGTACCTCGATGACTCTTATGCACGCGAGTATGGCAACACGTTCTTATCCGGGCTATGATACTGGGTGTCGCCTCTTGAAGGTTGATATTCATCCACGACCATTTGGGTAGGTATCCCGATGGACGAACGCGGCACGTATGGCGTCTTCCGAGTATTGATCAGAGGAAAGGCATAAAACAGAACGAGAGCGCGTCTTGTCGAGCAAGGCATCATTAACGCCCTTGACGTCGGATTCCGATTCCTTGCCCACTCGATCAACGCATGCCCGACAACGACCTTGTTCAAGGATCAAAGGGTCACGCAATTCGTTGCAAGTCGACAGAGCGCCTGAACATTTTTTTCAGGGACTTGGACACGCGAAACCAGCTAACTACACCCTGAACTCGTCTGAAATGGCACGTTATGTAGACGATAGAGATTTTCAATGCCAGTGGATAGAACACATACTACTTTGCCAACGTAATAACAGTGGGGGCTAAAGCTGGGTATACAACCCCGCCCTACCGCCTCTTCAACCAGCTCCAATATCAATATCATGCAATATGGCAGACGCAGCCGGATGGCATCGATTTACACAAGTCACCGAATTCGTGCCCAGCGGACATAAACTTTACCGTTCTTCTGCCCCCAACTACAAGAGTCGAGATAGTGATCAAGTTCTCACACAGGCAGCCGTTGACTTCCTCGTCAGCCAAGGCATCGACAGCGTTATCAGTCTCAACGGGAACGAATACAGTCCGACCGAAAAGGATAGGTTGGCTCGGGCAAACCCCCCGATCCGATACTTGCATCTCAGACTTGGGGACTTCAAACCGCCTACCCTCGAGCAGTTCACGCAAGCGAACGACTTTTTCCGACGCAACAAGTCGACGCTAGTACATTGTGGCTATGGCCACGGTAGAACTGGGACGTGCATCACTGGGCTACAGATATACGCCGAGAATGGCAGAAGCTTGCGGCCTTTGGCGGAATCATGGTGCACACGGCTTTCCGGTGGTGGGAACAACGTCGAGACGCGCGAGCAAGTATCCGTTCTTGCCGAACTGCGAAATCTCCTCTTGCCGTGGGTAGCAATGCTTATCTTTAATTATCGGTTTCGTGAGTCACGTTTATAGTCGAGTGACGGGCAATCCCGCTGGCGATCCCGAGCAAGGGTTTGCCATCATCAACTTTGCGACTGGATACTATCTGACGCTCTCGACCGACAAGCAGAGTGTGGTCTCCCTCTTGCCGGAATCGGTGGAGGCCACATCCGCGATCGAACAAGCGGTGAGCGGACGGAATGTCTTGCATAATCTAAACTACGTTCATCGACATGGAATTATAGTATCAATGGGTAGTCTCGAAAGACGATCAAGACAACTACACGCTCTCGAACAAGACGACTCCCACAGGTGTCGCACTTACCAATTCCCAAGGTGCCAACGTCAACGATCTGGTGACGTACGGCACCGAAACACAGGGAAATGCACTGTTTACGATCACGCAAGTTGCCTCGGGCGATCAAGGACGCTATGTGTGAGTCTTGATCTTGTTGACCTACATCAACGAATTCAACGTTTGTAGCATCTCTCCCAAATCCGACTCCACCCTTGCAGTAGCAATTGATCCCGTCGGCTCGGTACGTGGCTAACGGTACCTCTCAGAAGCCGAGACTCAGAGACCGTACTTAGGAACGGATACCTGCGCTACTCACTTCGAAGAACGAGGAAAACAAATTTGGGCTTTGGATTCTCCTGAGGTCCAAGTTTGAGGCTGAGGGTCAAGGTAAATCCGATGGGTAAATCAAGGGTTTGGTAATGAATGTGTGAGGAAGCCGAGTACTTGGAACGGTGGTGTTGTCTCGTCGCGTACAATCAGGCAAGTGGGAAGTATGAATGTCTTGTTATGCATGATTATCCGCTTCTGACCGACTACTATTGATCTCGATCCCATACACTATGCGTGGCACGTTGAGAAAAGGGGGGTACATCTAGTCCCCTCCAGGTCCACGCTGTTGGTCATCATGCAAAGAAACAATACAAGAAGACTGACAGGTACACCTACATCGTTCTCACAGACCGCTGTCAGAACCCGATCCAGATTGGTATGGTTTGGATTGGGACGTCTCGAATTGGTTTTTGATGTTCTAGGTGCTCGTGGATGTGACCTTTAGTGCCGATCCTCGCCAAAGCTCGACGCATATGGGGGGACTGTCTGTCGTTAGGCCTTCGATTCCCTCCGCGGAAAGTGAACCAGGCGATATCTCCTTCCTTACCATCCAGCACGAGGCGTTACCGTAGCAGCTTCTGACCTTGTTCTCACAGTGATTTGATAGACCTCTCGCGAATCAGCGTTCTGCGACGTAAAATCCACTCGTGCACCGCCCTCGTAATGGACTCGTTGATGCCGTTAAGGCCTTTTATCTGCAATCACTCGTGCACTGACTGGGACGCGGGCCGATCCGACAAACCTGCGAGTCGGCGTTCCGCAACGCGAAAGCGATGCACGTATCAGGCTGCTTTCGACCGATCACCGTACTGAGTACTGCTTCTTCAAAGTTTAACCCTCGCCGGCGAATATCCGGGTGGGTATCCGGATGAACGAATGGGGCACAGATTGCCAGATTCTGATCTCGCTCTGACCCTGGCATTTTCCGAGTCTTCCATTCATCACGCCCCCCCCCCCTCGACCGTTCCAATTAAATGCTCATCCAAGAGAGGGATAATGGGCTCGTGCGTTCAAAGTTTTTTTTTGACAGCGCCCAATCTACTTTTGAAAGAGCCACTGACGGGTAGCACCTGTCATATGCCGCATCATGCCACATGGGATGAGCCCCGCTCGCTACCACGCCCTGAACGTGGCGGTGACGCTCACACGGCTATAGATGCGAGGAACGATCTTATCACGTCGGTCAACTGAGCGAGTCGTCGTGGGGCTCTGGGGGGGGGGGAGGCACGCATCCGCCGTGCTCACAGCTATGGTAGCGCTGGCACCGTTCGAGAGACTTTGTAGCTCTGAGCCACTGGCGCGCCCGTCGCTCTCCAAATGGCTACCCGTGGCGCGCTGCCCAGCGCCTGCGATCGGATATATGCACGCTGTCACACGCGTTCACACGAACGGCTCGTCCTCGGGTCCACTCCATTCATGTCACACCCCCCCGCCTTCCGTACACGTTGTCTGTGAAACGTCTCAACCTCCGTGGAGCACATACTTATGAATGATATAAAACAATATCTGATTGACATTCACGTCACGATCGTACGGTAAACCGTACCGTACTCGGTTCCCCCCCTCCCCAGTTTGCACGTTCAATCCCGTGCCAGTGGATACCATATGGTCATCTCCGCCCCCCCTCCTTTCAAAGTCCATTTCTCGCCTCTGATCGATTATCATGGGAAGGTATCTCGGGTTTCGATATATATCGCCGACGGGACTCTTACCCACTTTGACTGTAGCAAAAGGCGTCCTTGTGACCGCCTCGAGTCCGACGGCACTTTTCTTTCATTTGACCACGCGTGCCTTGGTCAGAGGGGCGGCCTGCCAAATAGCAATCGCTCATTCAATATTCAGGTTCCGTACTTACGTACCGAGCGCTGAGGGAGGGCCAGCGCCACACAAAGGAAGGCGTGCCTGGCGGCCACCGTCGCGGTCCCGGACGTTTCCCGAGTATAGTTCGTATGACCCCATTCCAAGCCGGCGGTATACGTACCGATTCTCGACCCTTGGTTGCGTGTTGACGTGTGGTAGAAAAATAAAGAAAAACGTGCGAGCTGTACGTAGCGAATGGAAGGTACAGACATATATAAATGTGGCAGCTCCCGGTCTTCCAGAGCATCGAGTCGAATATCGAATTCGGACGGTTCAAGTTGTACCATACCACAGCCCACACTGCGAAGGTCCTGTCATCAAGTAAAACTGTCAACATCACCGATCGTTTGCCAGCAAGTGCAGTACGGATCTCTACTAGTTGATCCTCCATCGCGGCACTGGGTCGCATACGATCGAGAGCGAAATCGAGTGGCAAAAACTCTATGTGGTAGATGCGCCCCAGAGCGTGATAAATAAATATAGTATCAAGTACACATATGTACGGTGGTCCCTTCCTATCCTTGTTCATTCAGCTCTCCTAAGGTGTGGTGGTCAAGAAGCGCGACGTAGGATCAAGGCAAACTCAGATGGGTCTGGCTTGACTCGGCCTCGGGCTTCGCAAAGCGTCCCGTACGTGGGCCAGCAAACGGTGGATCCGGGATAAATAAGGAGATGCCCTCGAGCTGGAAATCGAATCCGGATGAGTTCCGATTAGGGAGGAGCAAACAGGTAAAAATTCGCTGTGTACTGAATCAAGTCAAGGGAGAAGAGACCACTGGAAAGGAATACGAAAACTTGAGTCAGGGTGCGTCCTTGAATGACCATATCAAACAGATTTGGTCCAGGGCAATTTCGAGTGATAATACAAAACGGCTGAGCGGGAGACTGTGGAGAGCGTACAGCTATCTGAAGCTGTGAATCGTCGTCGTTGTCGCCGGAGATCATGCGAAGATCGTCTGATGCGTTAGAGTGGTTGTCCCGATCGAGCTAATTCCACGCTCGCAGTGGAAGAAGCGGTCCGGTCAAGTGTGGTAGGCTAATAGCGGGGGGATCGCAAAAGCCTACCAATCAGCGAATATACCCAAAACCTATCCCTTTGGTCCCCCAAAAATCCAGTGAAAAATTTCGTCCAGGAGATTGCGCGATTGTGCAAATCCGATCATGCCTCCGAGTCCCGGGTTGTTGATGCCGACAAGAAATCAAGAATGATTGTAACATCACGTCACCGATGAACGGATTGTCGCAGTGAATCTGCCGGGGATGCTCCTGAAGGTGGTTCTGGTTTGGGAACGACACCCGCAAGACCAACGTACCCAAAGTCACGGCCAATTTCTTTGACCATGGCTTTGCCCATCAAGCAAACCCAGCCAAGGCCCTCGCCAGTAACGCACTGGCCTGGCCAGAAAAGCTCGCCTTCTTCGTCCTCGATGTCTGGCTCATGTTCCTCGTGAGCTGAGAGACTCGTTCCCACCAGACGGGCAAACGTCGTGGGATAGTGGCGAGCCAAGATCGGGAGAGTCAGGTGCCTTTGAGCGTGCTCCATGCAATAACCTGCCGAAACGATTCCATTCGACTGCTCTTTGAGGGTGAATGTGAAAGTTGGACCAAACGAGGCGGTCGCTTTTGCAGCGGCCGTGATCATGTTGACGGATGGCATACATCCCTCGGAGGTGTTGGGCACGTGAGCGACCAGGTGTGGTGGTAATGCAGCTTGAGTAGACTGGGCGGAACGTGGTGGGTTGGACGACTGGGAAGCGACAAGGGTGGCACTGGAGCTATTTGTGTTCGGTGTACCTCCTGCGCTATTTGTGATGGGTGTCGAGTTGGCGCTGTTGGCAGGAGCAATGCTGGCGGGAGAGGGAAGCATCTGAGGGGTCGCTTGGGAGCCCAGAGAGAGCTGCCCGGCAGTACCCGCAGTACCGTTCTTGTTCGCCTTCTCTGCTTCTCTGCTTAGTACGGCCATCTCAGACTTCATCTTGGCCCATGTGCGATCCAGTTCAGGGTCCACTACTAGTTTCGCTGCATAATAAAACTTGCGCGCGCGGATGAAACCCTCGATCATCCAGCTGTGTAAGGCGGAAAGACTCATGCGTGAGCGAGCCACAGGAGGTGACTAGACTGCTTACATCAAGCCCAGTAGGGCTTTTTCGCGTTCGCCAAAGGTATCCTCGGTGGTCCACTTATTTTTACACCAACCCAAAAAAGCTTCGATGGTCACCCAAGTTTCACGAAAGCAGGCTTTCTTGCTATAGTCCTTGATCCATAATGAGTAAGCGAAACAAACGAGGGCATCGACGAGTTCTAGCCGTGCGATGATCGCCCCAAATTTATGGTATTGCGAGTTTGGTGGTGGTGGAAGCAACAGCGGGCGATATTCCTTGTGTGAAGAAGGGTATGTTGACCAAAACCTGGCGTCACCGGAGAACTTGAGTAGACGGCCAGCGTGGTGGTACTTTTGATGTATGGCGTCAAAGTCGAGGGGAGCGATTTTGCCTCGCCGTGGTCGACGGACGGGTACAAAGGATGGTAATGTGGAGAGCGCTGTTGCACGAGATGAGATTGAGCCCACATCTTCTCTTACTTCGCCGTCTTCTGATGGTTCGGAGCGCAGATTGAAGTTGGGGGGTTGGTTAGAAGGCCTGTGGAGGGGAGGAGGGGGCGGCTGAGCGGGGTGATAGTGGTGGGAATGTTGGGATAGTGCATCTGTGTGGTGGCTGGTGCGTTGACGTTTGGTAGAGTCGACGTCTTGAGTGGAATCATGTTTGCGCTTGAGTGGAGGTGACCCAGGGGAGTTTGACCGGGACGAAGGGGGAGACGGTGGCAAGTCCGGTGGGAGCGGGGCTGAGAGAGGGCCCAAGATCTAGAAAGAGAGGAGACGTGTTAGGAAGTGGGGTTGATTGAGAGGAAGTGATGACCTCTAGACTCTTGAGGAGCTGGTCGCGGGTCCATTTGCTGTTGGCGATAGGATGAGGAGGGGGTGGTGGTGGGGAGAGGTAGACTGACCGTTTCTTTAGTTTGGAGTGTTGAACGGACGATGAGGAGGAGGAGGGGTGTAGGGGAGACATGATGATAGTAGTGGGAAGAGGAAGAGAGGGGTGGCCAGCGCAACAATGGCTGGATGAGTTGTGAGGACCCGCTAGACGGGTGCAGAATTTGGCTAAACAGGGAGTGCCTTGCCGGTCACAGCGCTTACGAGAACAGCCCTCACATTACAAGTTACCCCTCGAAAAAAATACAAAGACGACCCCCCATTTCTCGGCGAGACGAACGTGCTAAAGCTGTACTATAATCTGGGCAGACATTACGGCCTGCTGTCGAGCGAGAGCGTAGCTCGCTTCCATGATCCCACACGTCTGAAACCCGGAGAAACCCCTCGCTTGTGACGCCCAGCTCCTCCGCCGACACGGATGGGTCCTGCGTTGTTGGGAATGGCACATGCAACGACGGAACCTCTGCCATGCAACGTTTATATGATATGATGCCCGCACAGCTCGCCAACAACGTTGTAACCGAGTCTCGGCGTGGCCGGCATCCTGAGACAGCCTGCACGCCGCGTGATTGCTAATCTAATTTCCTCGAACGCCTTCCCCTTCCTTTCCCTTTTTGCGGTGTTTGGCAAATATATATGCCCGCATATTCACCACGTTTCAGATATCCATCCGAACCATCCTCGACGTCCATCCCTCGCTCGAGCGGGGGGGTGGTCGAGTTCCGTGGTCGGA